>CAUDNR010004622.1:52860-63254 GCA_958430865.1 Entrophospora sp. SA101 | reverse complement strand
ATTTATTTTTTTATTATGTAATATTTTGCGGAATTTTCGAAAAACTGCGTTCGGATACTTTCTTCCAGGTACTGTATATTGCAATAAAACCATAACTTTGAAAACTGCACCATTAGGCCAATATGTAGTATTCCTATCACTTGCCCTATAAAAAAATTATTGACAGAAAATATACGGTTCATGTACTGTTTTCCCGTATGTTATTTTTTATTATTATCAGTTATAGTTTTTATAGGGTTCTAACGAACATAACATTCGATCTTAAGAAACGATCAGCATTAGTTACACATAAAATTACATAATATGGAGCTTTTGGGGAGTAAAAATGGTCATTCTCACTAATTGAGTGACCTCTAATATAATTGTCTGGAGTCCTAACCTAGTTAGTATAGTATACTAATACTAATATACAATCGCGAAGCATATAAGCAATTATGATAATCATTTAAATGAAACAAAAAAGCAAAAGAGAATCTCACTAGTTATTATTAGTTTATTCATGTTAATTAAAATGAAGCACATACATCCTAAATATAAAATATATTTTGCTTTGCAGGGCGAACATCATTCATAAACTGGTTTATGGTACATCTATACCCGAAGATACATTGCAGCATGTTTATAATCTACTAATTTATCAAAACAAATTGCCAAACGACCTCCCTTTTCAGATTGGTAATTAAAGCTGCTTCACGAATTGTTTTTAATATTGCCCTTTCCGATTTTTAGAATTCCGCTTTTTCCAAATTTCCAAATTTTTATCTTTGTTCTATACTTACGACTTTGTGAACCCACGTCATATAATCTGACAGGCTAAAAAAACCATTCATTCAATCTATTCGTCTCTCTGATTTACTTTTCTGATTTGTAGAAGAATCGCCAATTATGCATTTTATATTTTTATAATAATAACATTGACAGGTGGAACAACAACTCTTTATTTTAATCGTTAAATTAATTCCAAAATTTTAATTTTCTTTGTCAGATATTAAGAGGATTATAAATCATTTTGATTATTCTGTCAAGGTAATAATTGTTTATTTTAATTTATTTAATTTTTAAAAGATAACAAAAGACATACTCACCTAGTAATAATAACATTGACAGGTGGAACAACAACTCTTTATTTTAATCGTTAAATTAATTCCAAAATTTTAATTTTCTTTGTCAGATATTAAGAGGATTATAAATCATTTTGATTATTCTGTCAAGGTAATAATTGTTTATTTTATTTTTATTTATCTAGAAACAAACGATAAAGAATTCGTAAACTAAGAAAAGATATTAATATGAATGAGGCATTAGAAAAAAATCAATTTAACAAATAAAATATATTTTTTTAAAGAAATAGCTAGTACTAGTGTGATTTAATTGTCAGAGTGATCAGAAATTATACAGTGATGACAAGGTATTGATAACATTGGTATGAAAGAGTGAAAAGAAAATCAATTATTATTGTCACTATTGCTCTATTTTAATTTCGAAAAATAACCACTACGATCAATTATTATGACCATTAGTATTGCTATTATTAATATTATTATCATCGTGAAAATAATGATAAATGTATTGGATGTGGAGGTTGCTATGTCAGACTGACACCGTTGTTAGCCTTTATTGTTGTACACTTTTACACATGATTTATTTGTAATTTTTTTTACGAGGCGAGTTATAATTCAAGTTGTTATATTTGGATTTCAATTCTTTATTTTTATTGATAACTTTTTCGTTCTTCAATATAATAACTATTATCCTGCTCCTCATACTCTTCCAATTAGAAAATAATATTTTTATTTTCTTGGTGATTTTTTTCCTTGAAATTCTTCCAATTATCTTTTTTTCACAAGCTTCACGACTTAAATCACATGAACCTTATCTTCGACTTGACTTTTTAGATTTGCTTGTAAAAAACTTTAAATTTCAATAAAAATTTTGTGCGCGCCATTTTACTGAAACTTGATCATATAAGAAATAACACGTACAAGTATGGTATAACTCTTGCAAACCCAACCTTCACGCCCCCCAAAAAGGATTTAGTATAAAATTTTGTGTGACTTATATAAAGACCTCGGGTCCTACCATATCATACCGTAATAATACTAACGCTAACACTAAGGTAAAACCTATTGTGGTACATAATTAATTACCAGAACAAAATCTGGTAACAAAAAAACTGGCAATATATCTTGTCTGCTACAGGTTGATTGACATTTACTATTTTTTTGGATGGGTGTATTTTTTAAAAAAAATTTTTTTTCGAATAATCAATTTATTTTACTTCTTTCGTTAATTCAAACATCTTATTTATACTACAATCAATTTAAATTCTTTCTATCTACAATATAATCATTTTTCTGTAATTAACCCTTGTAGTAGTTGGCCGTCTTTGAGTGCTAAATCTGAAAATTTTAATTTATCATCCAACAAACGTCCAAGAAATAAAATCCTTACATTAAACTTCTTAACATCCAACCCTTGATTTATACATAATTTGGCTTTTAATATGGCAATAGTATCTAATTTTGGATTTATGTTAACTATTATATCATTTGATGAATTTGATAATCTAATTTTAATAGGTTTTTCATTATTTTTTGTGTGTTCTGAAAGTAATTTTGAATTCATATCATCTATTCCACGATCTGCAGAAGAGGAAGAAGAGGAGGAAGAACCTTCACCTCCTCCATCCTTATGCAAAATATTTATTGGATCAACTAAACAATAAACTGGTATTACATATCTATTACCAAGTTCATCATAACATCCTTCAGCCAAATTACCTGTCGGTATAGTGATATTGGCAGTATCAATAACTGCTTGTGAGAGAATAATATCATCTGATTCACATGCGCACCGGATAGCTTGCCATATCTCTAATCGGCCCTAAAAAAAAATTTACACATAAATATATCTGATATGATATTATATGCTATTATATAGATTATAATCATTAAATAATTATTACCTCATAACTAGGAGCAGTATCCCAGAATGCATCACGTTGTTTCTTTAATTGATTAATAGTTATTGGAGAATCTGAAGTCCATGATAATCCTTTTTTTGTGAATGGTTTATTTCCTTTACAAAAAAAAAAAATTTTTATTCATTATTATACACAGGTAATTCATTAAAAATATAATATAATAAATAGTAATAGTAATAGTGATAATAATTTGGCGACAATTCCCTTTAAAATGCACTCTATTTTAATTAAAATTAAAAATTATCACATTTTTCCAATTATAATTATCAATTAACATAAATCAAATAAATTTTTTACCTCCTCTAGGAACAGGATCTTCCGAAGAATCCAAAATATCATCATCTAACAATCTCGATGTACAACAACCCATTATAATTTTTTTTAAAGAAATAATAAATAATGTTGCAAATGTAAGTCTTAGAATTTGTAATATTTTTATTTTTTTTTACATTCCAAAAACCTAAATAAAAGCACACACATATAAATATGAAAAAGTTGTAATATTTTTGAAAGTGGAAGTGGTGATAGTTGTTGTAATAGTAGTAAATAAATAAATAAATGAAAAATTAGAATTATAATTGCCGTTTAGATTGGTAAACCATTTTAAACAAGAAAAAAAATTTCTTGATAAAAAATTAAAAGTTCAAAGATATATTTATATTCATTCATTCATTCATTCAATTTATTTATATTAATTTTACTTAATATATCATCTTGCTTTGTACAATGATTAGGACAAGTTAGCGTATGGGCCAAATTTGTTCGATCGACTTCTTGTGACATTTAAAAGCTGATCATTTATTATTAGATATAAATTCACTCTATAACGTACATGAATCCCCAATAAAAAAAACAAATAAAAAAGAATCACATCACATTTCATTTATAATATAACAATATTTATAAGAAAATACTTGTCAAGTATGTTAATAAATCAAGAAAATGGAGAAGGTTGTCAGAAGCTTGCATTAAAAAATATAATAATGAAAATATTAGAAGTTGATAATGATAACAAACAATATAAGTTTTTTCTTTTTTACCATCAAAACCTTTATCTGATATAAATAATTCACTATCTAACGATTTACTACTACTCCCTCTACCATTACTACTTCCACTACTTCTTCTACTGTTATTCTTCTATTTTTACCAATCAAAATCAATTAATAAAGTTAATAATTTAAGTGCTGTATCAGAGGATCTACAATACATAATAAAATTGATGCTATTTATAAAAAATTATTTTTTTCTTAGTATAATTCATCACCACCAATAATATTTAGAAGCTTTTACATTGTCTGTGATAAAACAATCATTTAATAAATATGTATATCCTAATTTAGAACATAGTAGCACACATTTTGAAATTCTATTAATGATACAAATAATAATAATGGTGAAATTAACGGAGACATACTATCTATTTTAAACATTTAATACCATTATCAAAAAACATTTAATTTTTTTATGAATTAAATTAGGTGATGATGGATTGGTTGAAAAAATCAAAATCAAGTAATTTTAACTTTTATTATTACGTGGGTAAATATATTTTTATAATATTTTTTATCGGAAAAGAAATTTTACAATTTGCTTTGGAGTTATTTTACTGGTGAAATAAAAAATTAAAATCAAATGGATATATTGATCCTTCATTTGAATTCTGATTTTTATTTGTTAAACTTCTGGATGTGGTGCAATTCATTATAATCAAAATTGTTTATTTAAATTGTTCATTATCCAAAAAAAACTAAACAATCATCAAAATTGCGTAACGCCAATGTAGCATTTATACATTTTCCTCTGGTCGAATAAATTGGCTTATATTAATATTAATATGGATAGTGAAATTAATTTTACATCACATGCTGCCAATTGAACCAATGCGAGATATAAATCGGTTCAATATAGCCACGGAACTGGCAGTTTATCTTAGAACCTGACCAGACTTAAGTCCCATAAAAAATCCTAAAGCCTTTTTAAACATTTGAAAAATTTTATTATACAGTGAACCCTCTATAAGTGCACCCCCCTCGGGAACATAGTGCTATTTTTTGTGAGCGTGCATTTATGGAGGGTGTGCATTTATGGAGGGTGATTTTATAAGCTCTCTATAAGCTTGGGAATGAGATGGGCCGTGCATTTATGGAGGGTATACATAGTGCGTGCATTTAGGGAGGGTGCACTTAGGGAGGGTTCACTGTATATTTTATTTGTAATAAAAAAAATTTATATTTTAAGAGAAGAGACACTTTAACATAAATAAAAATCGTATCATTGGCTGTTACTGTATTGCGAGACCAACAAATGAAAAATGGCATGTACTTTTTATTATTAAATGAAATATTACAAAACTTATTGGATCGGTAAGAGTAGTGATGTTAGCCGGCTAATAGTCTGCATACATGATCTCTAAATTTGGTAATATATTTCCGCGTTATCTTCTGGTTATAGAAATAAAATTACCAATTTAGGTAGTAAACGGCTTAGCCGGCTAAGGATTTTTAAACGGCTAACATCACCAAGAGGACAACGCGATTCAAATTCTATAATAGATATAATAATATTTAGAATATTTACCTTTAAGCATTCTATTTAATTCTTGATTTAGCTCTTCATAAGCAGGGACTTCATCAACATTATTGATTCTCCTTCATTAGGTAGTTCAAGTTCATCTTGAGTGTCATTGTTCATTTCCAATTGTTCATTATATGATTTAGACAATTCGTCAATTGAACCTGAAAGGTAATTATGACAATAAACACAATGCAATTTAATTTATTTCAGCAGTCATTATGATAAGCATGACTACATAATTTTCACATTCATCATTTGTGTTACCAGGATCAGATGATGACGACGATAATTTGGCCGAATCCTTTTAATTTCGGGTCAAATTAAATTTTATTTTTTATTTTTATTTTTATTTAATCTATTATTTATTTTTATTTTTATTATTTTTATTTTTATTATTTCTATTTTTATTTATCAATAACGTGTATAATAATTATTATTTATTATCATCTGAATTCGTGTTACGTTTCGCGTATTTATTATTATTAATAATCGATCCGTAACACATTCATATTTATTTAACTTTATTTAGTAGAGATTAATGACGATTCTTCCGGAACGGGCGGATTCGCTCAAAACGTGCGGATTCGCCCAAGTACAAAGTGAGTGAATTCGCGCAATCTGAGCGAAAACGCGCAATTTGAGCGGAATCGCCCAAACCGAGCGGAATCGCAATTCGGGCTAATATGTAAATGAACATGTATATAAAGAACTTGATTTCGACCTAATGTAAAAGTAACTTTCTAACAAGTTAATTAGTTTCGACTAAGGAAAACTTGATAACAAGTTAATTAGTTTCGACTAAGAAAACTAAATAAATAAAATAAATATTTTATTTAAACTATTATCTTCTTTAACCAAAATTATTCGCTAATAACAAAATCAATTCGTTGATCCCTATTCATTTCTGATCCACGCAAAAACAAAAATAATTGTTATCACCAATTAAAATACGCTCTCCCAAATTTAATCGGTGACATTTGCATCACATAAATGATTGGGTTTTGAAGGTTGATTTGAATGGTGTCCTAATGGAAGTGCTCCTCAGGAAATCCTTTAGAAACTCCTGAAAAATACCAGTAAGGTCTTTTGATTTTTTTTCCTTCCCTTTTCACTTTGAATTTTTTGAAAATTGTCAAAAAGTTTTAATAAAAAAATTGCACCACTTTACTATTATATCAATATTTTGTTTAAATATGGATATGTTTTTTTGACTTTAAAATTTTGTGTAAAGTCATTATCATGGTGTTGACAATCAATAAAGATCCTCCCATGCCTCAACTATTCTGGAACTAAGAATTTTGCATTAGTATGTCTTCTACCTAGGTGAGTATGTCTTTTGTTATCTTTTAAAAATTAAATAAATTAAAAAAAGAATTGGTAAAAAAGAATTAGCATGAGTTGGTTTGACTTGCTTAGGTTTTACTTCAATTATTTGTTCTTGTTTCTTTTTTAAGTTAGTAGTTTTTATTCTTTTTCCTTGGTAATACTGGTAAAGACTTGTTGGCTAAATGTAGTTCTTGTTTTAGTTGCTAAATTCCTTGGCTTGTCAACTTATCTCCTGATTCTTAACTGCTTCTAATTGCTCTAATTTTGCCTCTTTTGCTTTCAATTTTAATAATTTCAATAGTTTTAATTATTTTGCTATTTCTCTCTTCATTTCTTAATTGCTTAATAAATTCTTCTTTTCAATTATCTTTATCTGTTTTGATTTCTTCATCAGTTGGCTCATAATATTTTGAAACTACTTAATATTCTAGAAAGCAACAATCCAAGAATGAAGTTAATAAGTAAAAAAGTAAAAAAAAAAAGGACAGATGACATGAAGATGAAAAAGAAAATATATACTAATCAAATAACCAATCATCACCTTCCAAGTGGCTTTGTTACTTCTAGGAAACCATCTACAAACATTTTTTGCAATTATGTAATTGTAATTACACTAACTATGCTAATTTGAATAATTGTAGTGTACTCAGATACATTGTTCATTTTTCATCTCAATCATGTATCTTAAATTTGTCAAATTTACAATCATTTCATTGACATTCATTATATTAAGGTTATTTTGATTATATTGAGAGATATGGTCAAGAGAAGAGTTATTCTTCAACCAAGTCAAAAACCAACCCTTTAAATACATTTTCAAGTAGTACATTTTAATTATTAGACTATTTCAATGGTTTGTTGCACGGTTGCATCCAGCTTCTTAAATTCATTAACGAAACAATTGTTGGTGAAGTGATTGTTGACAAAATGAATTAAACCCATATTTATTTTTACGTTATCAAATTCACGATTTTAATTGGTCAATCAACAAATTGCATGGACTAAAATTTTGTGTTCCCAGAATGGTCTCTCCTGTTACAGGATGGATATTGAAGTGATTGTTTTACTAAAATTTCATTATGATATGTACATATGAATAAAGTAGATTTATTATATTCAGCAATACTTCATTTTGTATAAGTAAAAACTAGCAATGTTATAAGTGTTATTATTATGTTATATGAGTACTTTTATCTTAAAATGACCTGTTGAAGGATAAATAAAGCTCATTGTTAGCTTACTCATATGGAGCTTTAAAGATGGATATTTTGTTGGATATATTTCAGAAGTTATAAAATTTGATCAATGTAAATTATCCATAAAAATTTTTCACATGAAATGAAAGAGGTTATCCATTAACAACCATTTCTGAAGTAAAATTAATCTTGCAGATAGACTAGTTTGTTTTTAATTTTCCACTCTAGTCTTTCTGTTTATGAATAAATTGGTTTTTTCAAACTATTTAGCACAGATTGAAACTTAGCACTGATACTGAGTTAATGATTAACAGTTCTTATTCATAGTAATACATTTAAATTATTGTTATATAATAAATAAATAAATAAATAAATAAATAATGACAATCTTTTGATTTTTTTATCATGATTATCTATTAAAAGTTGAATTTCATCAAATTATTTATATTCTAATCACTGTCATCATCATCAGTGTGTTCATATCCAAATGATGCAAGAGTTGATGGAATATTTAATGACTCATATTGCTGAATTAATTTATTTAGTGAACGGCTTGTATAGAATGATTCTGGATGATGATTATAATTCTCTGCATCTGAGAAGTCTTTTTCTGTTTTTATAAGTTCTTTTCGTTTAGCTTCTGCTAAATCAATAATCTTTATTTTTTCTATAGAAGGTTCACAGAAATATTCCCTAATAACAGAACGAAGTTCTTCAGCTGTTGGTCTATTTTCTGGTTTTGGATCCCAACATCTTTTCATCAATTCAGCATAAAATTCAGGGGTATCAACAGTGATTTGAGGTCTTTCTCCTTTTAAAATATCTGATATAAGGCAACTATTGTGTGGTCTATCATGAAATGGTTTCTTTCCAGTAGTCATCTCCCACATAATCATACCAAAACTGTAAATGTCTGATTCTTTAGTATATGGTTTTTTTGATAATACTTCAGGTGCAAGGTATGGAATAACTCCAAAGATTTCTGACTACATAATTTTCACATTCATCATTTGTGTTACCAGGATCAGATGATGACGACGATAATTTGGCCGAATCCTTTTAATTTCGGGTCAAATTAAATTTTATTTTTTATTTTTATTTTTATTTAATCTATTATTTATTTTTATTTTTATTATTTTTATTTTTATTATTTCTATTTTTATTTATCAATAACGTGTATAATAATTATTATTTATTATCATCTGAATTCGTGTTACGTTTCGCGTATTTATTATTATTAATAATCGATCCGTAACACATTCATATTTATTTAACTTTATTTAGTAGAGATTAATGACGATTCTTCCGGAACGGGCGGATTCGCTCAAAACGTGCGGATTCGCCCAAGTACAAAGTGAGTGAATTCGCGCAATCTGAGCGAAAACGCGCAATTTGAGCGGAATCGCCCAAACCGAGCGGAATCGCAATTCGGGCTAATATGTAAATGAACATGTATATAAAGAACTTGATTTCGACCTAATGTAAAAGTAACTTTCTAACAAGTTAATTAGTTTCGATTAAGGAAAACTTGATAACAAGTTAATTAGTTTCGACTAAATAAACTAAATAAATAAAATAATAATATTTTATGTTATCACCAATTAAAATACACTCTCCCAAATTTAATCGGTGACAGTATCTAGAAATTGATCTATTAATAGATTGATCAGTTGCTTGATTAAATTTCTGTTTTTCTAATAAACAATCAAACTTTAATTTCCTCAAGTACAATTACTCAAACTTGTGTATTAATTTTTTGTTCGTCTTTAAATTTTTTTTTAATTGTCATTGTAAGAATTAATAAAATTAGTGTCTGACATTTCTGCAGCTGCAAATTTTAAAGCCCGAGTTGCAACCTTTCCTGAAGCCTCTGAACCCCTGAAACTGTCTGCAACTATAATTATGATGGCTTAGTATCAAAAATGGAATCACATAACTGCAAAAATGATGTTTATTTATTTTTAAATAAAATAATTACTACTACTATTGTTGATTATTTCTAAATAAAAAAAAAATATTATTAATTATCTTTTATTACTAACATTAATTTTTTTTAATAAAAACCATTTTTATAAAACTGATGATTCATCATACATATTAATATATATTAATATCCATACTAATACTAATAGTACATGTCAGGAAGAATATTATTATTATTATCATTGATTTTTAATTATGTGACAGAATTGTTTCAGCAGTTGCATTAGATGTTGATTTTTTTTGGGTTGCAACTAAGGTTGCTTGCCAAAACCTCTTAGTGACTGTTAAAACTCTGTTGAAACTCTAATGAACAATTAGTATATACCTTG
>CAUDNR010004622.1:25596-52850 GCA_958430865.1 Entrophospora sp. SA101 | reverse complement strand
TAAGGAGCAATTTTTTCACCTTGTTCCTTTTTCAAAATACTTCTAATGGTGCTGTAATTCTTTGGTTCCATGGTAGATCGGATGTAAATGAGTTTCATATTAACTATTTTTATATAGAGGTAATTCTATATATCACTTAAGATAGCAAATGAGATATTATAAAACTGTTAATTATATAATCACATTACAAATGACTAAATTTTGGACCCTGAAATCATTGGTAACAACAATGTTCACTTTGTCTGGTTTTGTTGCAGCATTCCCCATTTATGATGTGTATTGTTTTAAATTATGTTATATCATTTTAATTTATGATGTTGTTTGTTAACATTATAAAAAAAAAAAAAAAAAAAAAAAATGAGCCCCTAATTTCACATTTAATTTTAAAGATGTCTTGTCATTTTGCTTTTAATAATGGAAATAAATGTTCTTGCTGGAAGTTCACTAAACAAGATAATAGTAATATTTGTCAAACATGTAACCACCAAAATACATTTCACTCTACAAAGGCTGGAGGAGATGGAGAATCCAACAATAGCCAGTTACTAGCTTTCAATAATTTGAATTATTCAACTCCACAAACAAATCCTTTATATCCAGCAACAGTGAAGGATCACATAAATGAGCTTTTTAATTATAATAATAATAAACAAACAAACTACAATGGTGAAGGTTCCTTTTCACCTGATATGATTAAATTTGATCCTCATTAATTAAATTTTAATAAAAAGAAACGTATAACAAAAACAAATATCAATGAGGTTGGTAGTAATAAGAATAATAAGACTGTATGTTTTACCATTATTTGCATAAAGGATGTTTATAATTTTTCTGAGGTTCCTACAATCCCTAGATCTGGTACAGAGTAGTAAGTATTATTTAATTGCATAACACTTTATTTATGACTTAAATGTATTATAAAATGCTAATCTATTTTTTTTTGTTCAGTTATAAAAACTTAGTGAGACTTAATTTGATCAAAGAGATAATTTTCCCTGGTGAGAATAACAATATTATTTGTTCAACTATAGAATCGGAATTTAGTTTGTTACAAAAAGACCAATGGTGTTTTTATAAGCCTGCTGGCTCAGATCTTTATCCAATTCAACGAGGAAACTCTGGATATGTTTTGCAAATAATTAAAAAGTATGTAAAATTTTGATTACCTAAAAAATAGATAAATAGATTTGCAAAATTTTGATACGAAATTTATTTTTAAAATTTTTTTATTTTTAATTTTCTATATTTTTATTAAAATTTTAGAGTAGCAGGGAGTAATAAAAAGTTATATATTGGACCAACTGATAAGCCACTTGATATAAAATTTTTATTAGATCAACAAATACTTGAATCAACAAATAGTGATTTATCTTTTTCTAACAACAATGCACTTTTTAACATTTCTCCAGAAAATTATCATGTGGACCATACAAGCACATTATTTGATTCATCTCCAGAGTATTTAAATTATAGTTTTGATAACCTTGATGATATAAATAAGTCTTTATATGACTTTTATGATAAAAAATATAAATTGAATGACAGAAAAATTAACATCGATATTGGATCCAGTGAAACAATACTTAAAGATCTAATTAAATGGATTAGTAATGCAAACGATGAGGCATTACTATTAAAACCAACAATTAGGTTCATAACTGAACGGTAATTTATTATTACTATGTTGTATCAAAATTCAATTACTTCTGAACACTGATTATTATTAATTTCATAATACATGCAATTTAAAATTTTATTTATATTTTATATTTTATATTTTAGAGCAATAGATTCAGGAGGTGTGTATAGAGATGTAGTGCACACATTTTGGAAACAGTTTTCTTCAATGTTTTGGAAGAAATTTATAAATGTGGCCATTATTTGAAGATTCACATAACTCTAATTTTTTGATAATGTCACACAATACTGTCATGTTAGATTATCATGAAATGTATCGAATTTTTGGAATTGCTCTTTCTTGGGCACTTATTCATGGTGGTCCATATCCACATTATATTCATCCATTTCACTTAAAATATTGTTTTGGAAAAGAGATTGAATTCAAGGATATAGTATCTGAAATGTTTCCAGTTGTTGACAAATTGGTTAAATCAATAATTAATTCTCCTTCAGGTGACTTCAAAAACATTGATGATTTAAAAGAATGGTCAATTTCTAATGATATTAAAGTAGGTGGCATTTTTTATTTTAAGGGTGTCATGTTTCAAGACTTAAGAGTGATAAAAATTTTTTCAAATGTAATAAAAAATATGAAAATTCAATTTTTAACTGCATATTGGATATTCTTTTTAGATGTCCTTTTTAAATACATTAAAAAAAAATGATTTGGCCAATTATATTTCTCAATATGAAGTAATTAATACACGCAAACAGGAATTGCTGCAATTTAAAGAAGGTTTTAACAAACTGGACATAATTAAGGTTGATTTTATATTTTCTTTATTCGTTTCCTTTAAATAGTGCAGATTATGTGTTTATTAATTAAGTTTGGTTTCATTGAAAATTACAGACAATAAATAGTTTAGGAGGTTGGGATAGCATGAGCTCTGTTTTGTATCAAGTGGTGACAAATTGCAAAGAGCTTTTAAATCAATTTGATTTATTAAAGATTGAAGCTACTTTGTATGATTCAAAAGGTGTTCCAATTTCTAGAAGAGATTCCATATATCTTAAATTTTTAATTTACATAAAATCGTTAACAAAACCTATAGAATGCCAGAATGTTTTAAAGATGATAACTGGGTCTATCCACATTCCAACTAAACAAAAAATAATGGTAATATACATATTAATTTTCGTACATTTAATATATTTTTTTGTTTTTTGGCTAATTTTATATCATTATATTAGTTTAATTGGTTTCATAAAGGTGAAAAGGATTGGCAAAATCTTCCCAAGGCTGAAACTTGCTTCTACAAATTAAAATTATGTGAAGATTATGACAATAATGAAATAGGCAATCTTCATGTAGTTTTGAATTCTGTTTTTTCCAAGTTTAATGAGGGATTTGAGGAAGAAATCATTCATATCAACGAAGAAGTTGATTCAATGGGATAATCAGTGTTTTAATATATATATATATTAAATGTGTGAGACAGAGGTGTCTATAAAATAAACAATAAAAAAAATAATAAGAGATTTTGTGAACTTGGAGCCATGTAAGTTGAATATTAAGGATTTATTATTATCTTAATTTTGTATAGTGGAAATTAAGTATTTTTAACTTCAAATTAAAATTGCTTAATTTTATTTTTGTATAAGTGGTAGAAAATAAGTTATATTAAAACACTAATAAAATAAGTATATACATTCGTACATTTTTTGCAAATAATTAGGGATCATATTTTTTGTTTATGTATTTTAAGTAGGATCAATTTTTCATCATTTTGGTGAGTGATTTAATTTGAGATATCATATGCAATGATGGTTTAAATCATCAAATGGAATGGTTCAAGCATATCTTGCAACATATTTTCAGTAGAAAAAAACATATTGATATTATATTCTAGAATTTGTTCTTCAGTCATGTTATAATTTATTAAAGATGAAAATTATCAAACTATTTATGATGTCATCTTTAAAGTATAATTGAAAGCATGTTTGAAGCAGATATTAAAAATATTAAATTGAATTTGTGTTTAAACTCAGTTTAGTTATGCTCCACCAAAGCAAATTAACATCCCTAATTTTAAGTATGTTTTGTAAAAAATAAGCATCTTCATGAAACAACATAGAACTTGTGACATAAAAACATAAAATCTTCATGTGATGACATTAATATATTCATGTTGTTTGAAAAATATGATTATATTCTGTATTTCATACTTTTATTTTAAAAAAAAGGTGAACAATAGACAAAGAAAAGAAGGCAGAGAACAAAGGAGATGATAATAATGGAGGAAGGGAGGGGGATGATAAAATATTGATGAAGACCATCCACCTAATAAAGATATTTTATTAATTAATATTAATTTGTAATAAATGTGATACCAAATTGTGTACTTCTAAATATTTGTTGATTCCATAATTTCCATCACTATTTGTAACATCTACTGACTGTTGTAAATATTGGAATTGTAATGGTGACAAAATATTTCTTACCTCATTAACAATTACTTGTTGATATTCTACTTGAGGAGTTGGTCCATTCCAATCTATTCCATATTCATCATCAACATTTATATCAGCATAATCTAAAACAGCAACATTCCCACTTATTGCAGATCTTATAAATAACTGTCTTGGTGTATAATGACTTTCTGTTCGTACTGAGTGGTTGTTCCATGATTGCTCCCATTTGTACAATGATGCTTCAATTCTTGGTATAAATACATAATGTAAGCAGAATAGATCTAAATCACTATCAGGATTTAACCCATAGTGCTCTTCAAGAAAATAAAAGATTCCAACATAAACCTTAACAATACATCTGTACAAATCCCACCATAATCGCTCAATTCGCTGGTTATGGACTGATTTACCAGCAATGTAACTTACTCTATCAAGGCCTCTAACATTCAACATCAAAGCAGCAACATCAACATTTTCTCCTCCACGATCACCTCTAACCCTACTAGGAATACCATGAACTTGTACTGCCTTTAAGAAATATTGTAAAACTGTTGAGGAGTAATTATTATTACTACAATGTAAATAGGTAATCAAATGTGTATAACCATCTATGGCACCATGTATGACTATTTTCCAGCGGATTAACTTATGGTGACCATCAATGTGCCACAGTGCATTTGGGCCTGAAACTTTATATTTACGACATGGTGTAATTTCTGCCCACCTATTTGCCATACCCCAAGGATCAATTCTTCTCAATGCTTCTCTTAAATGTTCACGTGTTATTCTGACACTTCTACTCTTCAAAGCACCCATTAGTATATTTTGACCCGAATATGGTTGTGACTCTTTTATATTCAAAATAATTTGATCCAATTCATTGTTTGAAATTTCACTATATGAAGGAATGTTTAAAATATTTAGATCGCATCATCTTCTATATAATGTTGTAATGCTTATTCCAAAGATATTGGCAATATCTACCCAAGAGAATCCTTCTGAACATAATAGAATTATTGCATTTTCAGAAACTTCTAATTTTGGTCTACCACCTGATGATTGTGGGCTTACAAAAAGCATTTCAGGGCCAACTTGGTCAATTAGTAGAAATATTTTATTATTTAATTGTTCATATGTTTGCTGAGATAAAATTAAATTCTGAATTAAATTTTGATAATGAATGCTACTTTCAGTCACATTATAAATTAAATGGGACAGCAAACTTATAGTTCTTTCAAGATTAATCAATTGATTTTGTAAATAATCTGAGTCATCAGATTGAATCAAGGCACTATTTGCTCTTGTTAAAGTATTCTGAACATGTTCAATTACTTGGTTTTGTATTTGAGAACTATTCATTTTTAATTAAATTTAAACAAATCAAAAAATATTTTAACTTGAAATTTTATACACAATCATAAATAAAAACGATGCACATCATAAATAAAAACGATGCACATCATAAATAAAAACGATGCACACCATTAAATAAAAACGATGCACATCATAAATAAAAACGATGCGCACCATAAATTAAAATGATGCACACCATAAATTAAACGATGCACATCATAATTCAAAATGACTTTTGAATTGTTTGGCTTGCCATAATAATACTGTTGTTCATTGAGTACGTAACAAGAGTAGATGGTGGAATTCTATCTCGAGCATCTCAGATAAAAAGAACATTACGAACGTTGGATCTTATAAAAAAGATTTCCAAGTCAGGCCCTAAACTTGTTTTATCAAGAAGGGGACTCAAAAAGGGTTATTAGCAACCGGAAGGTGTGACTTGTAAGATCTTTTATTAATTGTATATTATTATTTACATATTATTAATAATAACTATAAAACATCAAAAGGAAAAAAAACGCAAGGCTTAACAAATTATATATTAACTTTAAATATCAAATTTACATAATAATATACTTGTATAACCACGATAAAGAAAGTTCATTTATAAATATAAAATAACCTGATTGTAAAAAATCATAAAAAATAATTTTAATAATAGTACTACCATTTTTATTATTTAAAATACCAATTTACACTAATCAATGCTACTACTATTATCAACTATAACTATAACTATTATTATTATTGTGATTGTAATTTTAAAAAAACCCAGGAGTTTTTCTTGATAAGATGAATATTTCATAATCTTCAATTTGAAAGACAGAATTAGTAAGTCCTATGTTATTTTGATAATAAAAACCCGTAAAAAAATAATGACAGTCCACAGATTTTTGTTGAAGGTTATCAAATCCTGATGGACAAAGTTTCAAATCATTGAAATTTGGGCCTGAATCAGGATGATAAAAAGTAGCTTTATTGTGACCAGCAACTCGGCTAAGTATAGAAACTTGTGGCGATGACCTATTCAAATTGAAAAGAAAACTATACGGTGTTTCCAAATGTGCACCTAATCTCGTTTTAAAGGCATTACCATCAACCCAATAATTTGGATTAAACCCACCGATTAGATTATCGTAGCCTTTTATCTTTATCAATAACAATGTTTTCATCACAAAGCTACACTTTGCATAAAAATCCTGTACCCTAAACCCGTCACGTGAAGCTTTAAATAGCAATTTGAAATCATAAGTGGTTTTTCTATTATAAAATATTTGTGGATGGTTGTCAACCCAGCTTGATATTAAGCTTGCAAATATTGGGTTAAAATAAACCGATCCGTACTGTCCTGTTCGATCACCAAGTGGACATATTATATTTGGGTCTGGACGATAACTAGCGACCAAATGATACTTTAACAATTGATGATATACTTCTTCTCCGATCACTCTTGCAAATGGTGCAACATAGTGATAAAAATCACTAGTGCTTATTGAACGGAACCTAATATGCGGTAGAATATCACATATCACGTCTCTTAATTTCATGAAATCTTCTTCGCCCCAATGGTAAGCATTTATCTCATTCAAGTGTTCATCCACCTGTGATATACCCCATCTGACAACATTTGTCCAAACTTCCACTTCCGCCATCACAAAACCATTTTTACTACCGAGTATATCTTTTAATGAATTGCTTGTCAATTGGTTTAAATTTGTTGGATGAAAGATTATACCGGGATTTAGTGATAATATTTCGTCACAATGGATTTTCATTATTGTGAATTGATGTTGATCAGATATATTATGTATATGGTGTATATTTTCTTGAATCCATTGTGAATGATTTTCTACCAAATAAGTTTGCAAGTATTCAAGTAATTCTGTTATTGCCAATTCATCACACGCTATTAACAAATCAAGGATTTCTTGTATGCTTAGATGATCAATCTCAAAAAGACCAGTATATAAATAACTATGAGGATTAAAAATTGATTAGTATGATTTCAAGTAAAAACAACAAATTTAATTAAGATACTGAAAAAATAGTAAAAATTTACTTTAATATTACTTCAAATAATTCTGGTGAAATGTTATCTTTTTTAAATTGGTAAACATCATTATCTTTTTTTGACCATCCATTTGAAAAGGCAGCATTGAAATAAGTAGACCTCAATTTCAGTATTACCGAGTGAGATCTGAATATTTTTGAGTTGTTTTTGGTCCCAATATCTATTTCTACATCATAGTTATTAGTCGTAGTTAACAATATAGATAAAGATCTCGAAAGTTCCACTATGCTAGCCATTCGAAGATAATAAGTATCAGGTATTTCGTCCTTGTGCCCATAACTTTTAAATTTAGAAAGAATATGCTCAAACATCAAGTATGAGGTTTCATAAACTTTTTTAACATTATCAAATTGATAATGATTATTATTATTATTATTATTATTATTATTATTATTATTATGTGTTGCCATTATGGAAAATACGATTGTTGTGTAGATATAACAAACGTGTGAATATATGTATATGTATGATAAATATATAAATATATAAATATATAAATAGTTGTTGTAAATATAAATATATGATTTTGCAAGTGTATCAATTGACTTTAGCAATTATCAGTTCACGTAAACGAATATATGTATTAATGTTAATATTAATGTTATCAGTTATTGAAGAAAGAGTGCTTTGTGTTATTTTTGGAAAAATGTATTTTTCGTGTAACGACATTTAAATTTCGATAAGAACGCGCAATAATTGTTATTATTATTATTATGTTATCATAAAAGGAAACGAATGAATTTTATGGAAAAAGTTGAGAAATTAAATGTGTTCGTTTAATTTAGTTTCTAGTTTCTTTTTGATATAAATTTAATTATGATAAATAATCAAGATTTTAAATTTTTTCTCAACTTTAACTGACCGGGATATTCCAAAGATCCAATTACTTGCACAGCTTGTCTGTACACTGACTCGTATGTTTTTAAAAAGTAGAAATATTAAGTAAAAGTTTGCTTATATTCTTATTTCGTATCATCCAACCATTTAAGTTTGCGGGTTGCGGCTGCGGTAAATGAAAATTGAATTGCGGCTAATACTAAATTGCGGTTTCCATTTTTAGTTAGAACCTATCAATTATCCACAAAAAAATAAAAATTTTAATAAATTGTTCAATGTTTTTAACATATTGATATCTGTATTTTTTCATACTAATATCATTAATATTAACACGTTGTATGACGAGCCTTTGACAATCCGAGGTAAAGGTTCCAAGACAAGACCATCAGTTTTTGGTCATTTTGAACGGTCCGAAATGTCAGAGCAAGACGAAGACCTAATGGGTAGACAACAGTCGACATCGCACAAAAAAACACCCAAAGCGAAACACGATTTCCTTTCAGTCAAGTATCTGTTTTGCTCAATCCTGACGTTTTGAACCAAAACAAATAAGCTTTTCTGTTTATAAATCATGACTAACAAATAGCAATTGGGTTTCGCACGATACGGCGACGTAAAATAACCAAAACCATTTATCATTTTTGGAAAACGAAAATATTTCTGTATATAATATTTTCTTTTTATTAACAAATTTCAAAATCATTTCAAACCAGCGTAGCAAAAAAAAACGACTCATCATTTTACCCTTTGATTTTGATCTCTTCCTTCCCCAAAAATTCAGTCGAGGAACAGGACGTTTAGGATATTCATGTTTCGTTACCGTAACTGAAACTGAGTCTTCTTTGCAAAGAATTATTTCCCGTGCAACAAAACATTTCAAAATTGGGTAAAGTCGTTAGATTAGGAAACATATAAAAAAAAAGAGATATTACACAAAATATAAAATATACACAGAAATTACAACATTTACTAAGGCACTGTAACACGACAACCTTTTCTTCTTTTATATTCTCAAAAATCTCAAAAAAACTATTTTCTCCATTCGATGCAAGTCACTTAGTCCCACAACTTTTTATTGGTCGTGTAGATTTTCAAATTCTCCAAAAATGGAAATGCAACACCCCAAAATAAATTGTGCATTTGAAGCCAAGACCTTCCTCTACAAAATTACGACTTCATCTCATTGATATGTCATGTTGTTGTGGAGAATTTGAGCTTCAAAATTGCACAAGTTTACTGAATTTACTATGTTTAGCCCTAAAATGACGTGTTACACAAAAAAGTTAATATCAAAAATAGATAAATTGAAACAAAAATTTGAAAATTTCCCTTATATTGCAGATCTTTTGTCACATGAATTTTCCAGCTAAGTTCATTTGTTTTAAATCTAATAAATAGACTATTGCATTAATCAAAGAAACATGCAATTTGCAAAATATTCTAATGAACATTTTATCATTTATTTAATAGTTTGTATAGAAGTAATCAAAGTAAGCTTTAAGGACAAGCAAGATCTATAAACAAAATATACTAACAAAGGTTTTATCAATCATTCAATAGGTTATATAAGTTTCTCTTTTATTATAACTAATATTTAATAACATCACTATAATCATTATTGTTGTTTATTGTTCTAATCATCATTTACATATTTATACATAGGAATAAATGTAAAGAAAAATTTTAATACATTTATTTAGCACTTGACAATTTTCAAAAATCATGTGACTGTAAAATTTTTATTGCATTTTTTTTTGATTGGAAATTTTTTCTCAAAATTGGCGGCGTGACACAGAAAGTTGTGGGACTAAGTGACTTGCACTATATTACAAAGCCAAATTTTATATTTTATAAAACATTTATCTATAATGTCATACAATAAAATATTATCGTTATCACCAGAAAAAAAGGAATTTGTATTTAAAATTAATAAAGAAATGAGGAATAATGCACTGGTTAATTTGATATGGAAAAGCAGAAAAAATTATTTTTTTTCATTGGTTGAAAAAAACAAGGAACTTTCTAAAAATGAAAAAGAATATTGTAAGGAATGGTTTATTTACAAATTTGAATCTCAAAATGCAAAAAATAAATTAGGAAAACCAAAAGAGTGCAACAATTGCAAATTGACAAGATACTC
Organism: Entrophospora sp. SA101; assembly: GCA_958430865.1. Classification (NCBI taxonomy): domain Eukaryota; kingdom Fungi; phylum Glomeromycota; class Glomeromycetes; order Entrophosporales; family Entrophosporaceae; genus Entrophospora; species Entrophospora sp. SA101. Next base: position 42,357 of record CAUDNR010004622.1, on the reverse strand, counting down.
TGATAAATTCTGTGAAGGTTGTATCAATTTAAAATTACAAAGTCTTTTCACTACTTGGACATCTGGAAATAATATAATTGACAATTTTATTCAACAATGTCAAATGAAATCATCTCTGCCAAATTATATTTTAGAATGGATACCTTTTGAGCAATTTGTAAAAGTAACAAAGTTGGCAGAAGGTGGATTTAGTTCAATTTATAGAGCTACATGGACAAGAGGAAGAATAAATGATTATGATGAAAATAAAAAGGAGTTTGGTTATTCAGAAAGGCAGAAAGTAGTATTAAAAAGTTTAAATGATTCAAGTAATCCAGGAAAAGGTTTTTTTGATGAGGTTGGTAGTTGTCGTTTAAAACAAAAATAAACAATGCTCTATTATACAATATTAATTGATTTTATATTTATTTCAGGCAATAAATTATTGTAAAATTAAATCATCAATGATTGTTCCTTGCCATGGTATAACTAGATTCCCAGATAATGGAAATTATGCACTTATTTTAATTTATCATTCAAATGGAAATTTAAGGGATAATTTACAAAAAAATCATTTAAATTTAACATTAAAAGACAGAGTTACTATCATTGATTATTTATGTGATGGATTACACCAGATACATAAAAAAGATTTAATTCATTGTGATTTACATAGTGGTAATATATTAATAGGTAATAGTGGTAGTTGTTATATTACAGATTTGGGATTATGTGGACCAGTTGATGAAATGTTATCAAATAAAGTCTATGGAATTATATCATATGTTGCACCCGAACTACTTAGAGGCACAAGTAATGCAAAGAACACAAAGGAAACAGATATTTATAGTGTTGGAATGTTAATGTGGGAAATATTTGCAGGTCATCCACCATTTGATGATAGAGCTCACAATCATTGTTTGATTTTTGATATATGTGAGGAAGGTTTACGAACATCAATATTACCTGAAATGCCTGATGATTATGTGCAAATGATGTAGAGGTGTTGGGATGTGGATCCATCTAAAAGACCAACTAGCAGAGAGCTGTTTGAGTTTGCTTATAATTATTCAAATTTCTAAAATCAAAAAACATGAAATCGATTTTAATAATGATAGCAGCAGCAGTGGCGATGGTGGTGGTGGTAGTGGTACTTCACAACAAGCACACAAATCACATCCAGATGCATATCATACAAGTAGAATATTAGATGAAGAGATTGCTAAATCTAAAAGCTTTAAAATTTATACATGTAATGATAGTTCGTTAAATGATCTTGATTTTAACTCTTTTCTCTAGAATGTTTACAAAGGTAAATAAAAATTTCGTTATTAATCAATTGGAATTACTTTCCATTAATCATTACTAACAATATTAATTAATTAATTAAACTCTAGTAAAGCAATGAATGACTAATTTAATCTCCACTATAAATTTATTATCTTTTTATTTTATCCTTATTTTATAATAACTTTCTACAGTTTTCTGATTCTTGTTAAATGGTGATATTGTGAGACATCATTTTGGTTAACAATAAAATATACTTACCAATATGTTGATAAATATCATCCCAAACTTTCCATGTTATTGCAAGATGATTATATCCCTTTGATGAGGGCCTAATAATAATTTCTCCATTAGGTTTCTCAGCAAGATGATTTTCTGCCTCTTTGTAATCTTTAACTTTGACAAAATATGGATGATCAAGAGTACGTATAAACTCAACTTTGGGGATAAGTGTTTCTCTTATTACTAATAATAAATAAATATTAAATTATAAATATTATGATTAATAATATAACTTTAAAAAAAGAATAAATTTATATTTTACTTGGTTTTGGTTCAATATATTCTTTCTTTGCTTCGTGATCAAAATAATCATCCAATTGTGTTTTATCTAGTTTTTCATCATCATCATCATGTTCAATATGTCTTGTAGTTAAAATCACTGAAAACTTTTCTTTATCAACTTTCAAAACTTTTGCCATCACCATTTGACCTATTTCAAAATTTTTTTCATTTTTACTTGGTAAAATTGTACCTCTCAAATCTGATAATAATTTAACCTCCACAAATTTTGGTTTAATGTTGGTGATTGTGACTGGTATTACCATTCCATAGGCCAAAGTTTCTTCTGTTTCTCCAGTTAACATTGCAAAAACCTCTTCTGGTTTCAATGGCTCAAATGATCTTCTATAATCTTCAAATGGATCAAGCAATTCTTTTTTGTACATATGAATCAAGAATAATGTAGCTGATTTATCTAAATCTTTAATACGCGTTACATAATCCTCGATATTCAAATCATTAAGCTTAGATGATTCTAATTTCAATTTTTTATAATCTTCCAATTTTATCGCAATCTCGTTATCGTCTTCTATTTCATCATCACCAAGCTCCAATGCACCTGTAACCATTTTACGGGCATGAATATAATGTTGTGGAAGAATTCTTGTATTATCTAAATATTCAATTGGTTTTGGATAGATTCTAATAAACGGAATACAATTATGATAAACTATATTTTTTCCCAGGTATGATTCTAAATCCTTCCTTGTTGTCACCTCCTCATGATCATCAAATCTAAGTATTTTAAGTAAAGCATCAACTTTTCTAGGACCAAGCCCACATACATATTTCAACATTTCAGCCTTATAGGGGTTTCTGATAGCATCATTTATATTGACACCAACTTGACTTATTATGTTGATCAAGGCACGTTCCAAGCCTTGAAGTGCCTTTTCTTTAGGTAACTGTTTAAAAATACATGCATATATATTTTAGCAATGGATCTAAATAAATGAATAAATTCTTATCATCATCATTATCATCATCATCAGATAGATACTCACAAGTTTTTGTAATGGATGATGGGAAATATCTGCTAATAATTCACCAAGAGATGCATAAGCATTAAGAGGATCTTGAATTGTTCTAGCCAATGCAATACAATAACGAGTAACCTCTGTTGTATTGCGATCATGGTGTTCTTTAATGGCAGCTTTTGAATTTTTATAAATATGAGCAAGTTCATCATTAACTACCATCACAGGAATATAACCATTTTTTTCATCATTATACTCTTTGACAAAAGTCTGGACTGTTTCCAATAAATATTTCGTTTTAATATCATAGCATTTAACTACTACAACTTCTGGTTTGTATTGGTTCAATAATCCAAAAAAATCCTCTTGACCACTCTTGAGATCACCAAAATCGTAAGTATCCATAACTTCTCCTTGACTGCCAACCAATACGCACTCTGTATTAGCTTTATGACCACCAGCACCCCATGAAATTGCTAAAACAGAGGGCAAGTCATTTTTATTAGATGATGATTCAGCAGATGTATCATTTCTTCTAGATGACCCAGCAGGTCTAAATGGTTTAAAATTAATTTTCTATTAAAAAAGATGAAAGAAATGATTATTAATCACCACTATTTGTTATTGTTATTAATAGCTTAACATGATATAATTGAACAAAATACAAAGACTACATACATTTTCAAGACTTAACATCAATTTTTCCATAATCCATTGTTCAGCATCATTCTTGAGTATTGTTCTTAGCCACGAATTCAAGAACGGAACAAGATTAGCACTATATGCTTGATCAACAGCTTCCATTCTATACTTATTCCATTCATTAATAGTTGGGTCATTGGTGGCATTATCACTAACTATATATTCCTTTAGTCTTCGTAAAAACTTTTCTTTATCATCTAATTCAATTGAAACTTTTATCATTTCGTCGTCTTCTGCTTTTAAAATTTCAGCAAATTGTCCACTGTTAGCAAATTTTTGAATTGGTTTTTTCAAAAATCGGAATGACTTATTTTTCATAAAAAAAATTTTTTTTTGATGGTTAATATTATTTTTTTATCAATCGAGGAAAAAAATTTTTAATGAATTACCCAGCAACTTTTATCCTCTTCTGTTAAAATCTTATTTGGACAAATTACAACATTTGCATGTTTTAAATAATAACTTCTTACAAATTTTCTGACTGGTGGAGTAGTTGCTATTTCTTGGGAGAGCATTCTTACAGCATCTTTAAATAAAAATACCAAGTAATAATTAATTATTTGCTATAAATTTCATTAAAAAACAATGACCAAATACTACCTTTAATAAATAGATTTGCTCTGTTTTCATTAAAATTATTAAGTTGTAAAGCCTCTTCTTTAATTGATTTGTCAGGATCAATGGGCCAATAAGTTTTATGATCTGAAGATAGACTTTCACCATATTTTTCAATATCTATTCCAAATTTCTTTTAATAGCAAAGCAATAAAAAATTGATTATTTAACTATGTTCTGTTATAAAAAAAAGATTATTTAAATTTACCTTAGTTAATTTACCAACGCCACGTTTACAACATTCCCGATAGAATGAATTTTTCGTTCTACGTTTCTGAGTAGGAGGAGTGGATTTCGAAGCAATTTCAGATCCATATTTGAGATGAGAGTAATCAAGTAAATCGTTCAATTCATCAACGTTTGTAGCTTCAACAGTCATCCCGTTTATATAATCATCATTAATACTATATTTGTCCATAAATTCCTTTACATATTTACGACGTTCTAAAAATTTCCTAAAAGTATATTCCAAATCATAAATAATCCAGAGATCTTCTCTTGTCAAAATTTCATTAGGTCTTCCATTGAAATCAACAAATTGAACAAATTCGTCTCTTTTGTAGGTGAAAATGAATGGAACCTCATAAAATTCTTGAGAAATATGTCTTACTACATTTTTTACAGCTTCTAGTAAATCATTTTGATTTATTATTCTATGATCTCTGAATTTGAATAGTTTATTTGATATCCATTTAGCAGCTTTTCTAACTTCAGCCTCACTAAGTTTATAATCTGTTGGAATTTCTGTTCTCAACTACAAATTAATTAATTATAATTATTATATATATTCACTTTTTAGGAAATTTATATTTATACTCGTAAACTGTATAATGATAGATTTACCTGTATTCTTTCTGGTAAATCTTTCTCACGAATTTCATTGTCTTCATCAGTCATCATCATTGCCTTTAAAGTATTTGGATCTAAAATTGCTTTGATACCTTGGGATGCAAACTCTATATCTTCTGTAGGCTCCTATTAGTGAACAATCGCACATTAGTAACGATGTTAAATTAAAATATGAGAGAATGGATAACTTACAGGTGAATCAAGCGCGTCGATATATAGACCATCTAAATCTGAAAAGACGTAATGCCATGTTGATTTAGCACTAAACAATAAATTAATATATAGTTATTTGTAAATAAACATAAGAAAATTAATTTTATGCAACAATATTTAAAGAATCACTTAAATGAGAATAAGTATTACTACATACTCATTATCTATATATCTGTAACTTTCTGATTGTTTATATAATTTAGGCTGTGGAGTATGTTCATACTCCATAGGTAATCCGGCGGCTTCCTCATAATCATCAACAATGAAATCTGAATCGTTATCATGATTTTCCAGACCCAATTCCTCCTCATCTTCATCAAATATTTTAGAAACATCCTTATCTCTGCTATGTCCACGTTTAAGACGTTTATGTTGGCCTGAATTTTCTGCTAAAAGGTCTAGATCATCTTCTAGAATTTCATCGTCAGAATCATCGGCTAAATAAAAAAAGATGATTAATATTAACAATAATATTTAAAGAACTACGAGAAAAAAAAATACCAACATTCTACAATTCTTTTTCTTTTTTTCTTTTTGTGTTTCCTTTTTTTGAAAAATAATTTATTTGTTTGTTCTTCCACCACTTCCTCTCCTACCCCCTCATCTTCAGTTTCTTCATCGTCAACAATAAATCCTTTTGATTCCTATAGATGTATATATGTATTTATAAAATCAATTAAGCAAAAAAAAAGGGCTTTTTTTAAGTTTACAATACTTTTTTGTAAGTTTCTTCATCAGTTTCCTCCTCTTCTTCAGAAGAATCTGGTGAATCAGCATCAACTTCTTCGTTAACAAGATTTTCAGAAACTTCATTTATACTTTCTTCTTGGTCAGTGTCCATTTTTTAAAAACAATTATTATATTTAAGATGAAATGTGTAAAATAAAAAAAAAAGCAAAAAGAACAAAATGGTAATTATCATGAACTTCAAACAATTATTTTAGTAATGATCTACAATTATTTCATTGAAATTTCTTTACTCTTTACTCGATCAATATCAATCAAAAAATCTCCAAAAATTATAATTTATCATGTCGTTATCAATAAAAAAAAGACAGCGGTTTCAACACGAATATCCAATTGAAAAGTTATCATACGAGATTCACTCTTGTTCTTCTTATTCGACGTCATATCATCCAAAAAACATTATGGAAAATAAACCTTCTGAACAAACTTCCAGATGGTCATGTTATAATAATGGTAGACAAACTCAATATGTCCTATTAAAACTAGACAAAATGGCCATTGTCTGTATCCTTGTATACATAGTTATTTCTTTAATAATAATGCATTGAAATTTATGATTGAATTTCATGAAAAATTATTAGAATTAACAACTTTCTTGAATTTATTTTAAGATAATATAGTATTGGGAAAATATTTTAAAGGTAATTTATTTATACTTGTGAATAAATACATGTAGTATACCTTTAGATTCTTATTTTTATTTAAATTATTGATTTTTAGAGCATGTGTGTAATCTTAAGCAATTTAAAGTGTATGGAGGACTTGCACCAAATAACATGATAGAGATTCTTCATAATGGTAATTATTTATTATTTTTTACGTTAAGATCTATTTTTTTGTCAAAATTAGTTGCTCATAAAATCAATTTATTCCAGGTTTACAAAATAATCCTCATGCTGAAACATTTCAACTTAAATATTGTACAAATAATGTAGTAAGTAAAAAAGTTTTTTTACTAATAGTATTAATAATAATCAACATATTTATAATATAAATAATAATAAATAAATAAATATACATAATATGTGAGTAGTTATTACCTTTCCAATTTATTAAAATAATTCCACTTGCAGCATATGCAACAAATCATAGTTTTAGTATATGGTATGTTGAATTAAAAGGTGTTCAAGATCAAGAAATTGTTCAAAAAGCATACTATGACTACTTAGCTGTAAGTCATTATTGAAATTATTAGAATGGAAGATTGGCGTTTAATTGAAATAAACATTGAAAATTTCAACTTTTAAATTTAAATTTAATTTAGTATCGTGAAAACGAAGCAATTCGACTTTGTTTAAAGCATTTTAGACAAAAAAATTATTTGAACGCTTTTGATGCTTTACAATCACGTACACATATATTATTGGAAGATCCAGTTCTGACTGATCTATATACTCAATTAGTAATAAATGGTGATTTCCAATTATCAGAAGAGATTATATGTGAAGCTGTTACAAATGGCTTGTTTGAAGATTATCTTCGTAAATGTATATACAAATATTATTGGAAAAGAATTGAAACAAATAGGAATGATGATGATGATGATGATACAGGTATGATTATAATTTTTTTTAGGTAAAAAATATACTAATGAATTAATTATTGTGCTTTTTTATAAAAATACCAGATGATAAAGTTCCATGTATGAGAGGTGGACATCAAATGTGTATAGATGCAGAGGTGATTATTGATTGGATTCAAACATTACATTGTCAATATATATATGTGTGTGTGATTGTTATAAATTATAAAAAAATATCTAACAACATATTATATCACCAATTAATAATTGATTGATTATTAAATTAAAGGCTGGGGACATTTATTTGCTTGGAGGTTGGAATGGAACCACAAATTTATCAGATTTCTGGGTTTACAATATTAATAAGAATTCATGGTCACTAATAAGTTCTGATACTGAAGAGTATGTTTATTTGTTTAATATAATATATATAAAAATATATATTTCTGTATATTATATATACTTAAAATATATATTTTATAATTAGACAAGGTGGACCAGAACCAAGATCAAATCATAAAATGTGTTTTGATCCAAAATACAAGAAAATTTATGTGTATGGAAAATTTATTAGTCATGAGATGAGATCAATTGTCAATCTTAATGCAGATTTTTACCAATACAATATCACCACTAACCAATGGTTTTTACTTTCTGAGGATACTGCGGCAAGTATTTTTATATATATACATTTATACATTTATAATTATATGGATATGATTATTATATTTATAACATATATAAATCATATATTTGTTATATATTTACTTTAGTCCGAAGGTGGACCCCAATTAACATACGATAACCAAATGTGTATAGATTATGAAAACCAAATATTATATATATTTGGTGGAAAAATAATAAATAAAGACACAGATAAATTTAACTTTAGCGGCTTATATTCATACAACATACCAACAAATGAATGGAAATTAATTAGGTTGTTTATATATCTGATAAAATATTTTTATTCCATCTATTGACAACTAATATTCCTTACAAATATATTTTTATAGATCTGAATATAAATTACCAAATGATCAAGCTCAACTTAGGATAAGAGTTGGTATCTCGATGTTATTTGATCCAGATGAAAATTTATTATATATAATTGGAGGGGGAGATTGTGACAACATGTTTTTAAGGTTTGTCTTACATTGGGATTAATTGATTGTATATATATAGGCGGACTAGGTTATAAATAATTATATAATATAATATAATTAATATCTACATCTACATATATTCTACATATTGCTCTTTCCACAGCGACTTTTTTGTATATGATATCAGTGCAGATTCAGTATATGAATTGTCAACTGAATATATGACAAGATGTGACCAAGATTTGATTTTTATTCATCGTATAAATATTGATTTAGAAACAAAAGAAATTTATGTCTTAGTTGGACTAAGAGAGAAGAGAGACAAGAGATCATATGTAATCAAGAACGCCTTTTGGGTTTATGATTTATTAAAAGACAGATGGACGAAAATATATCAGAGTGAAATCCATGATTCATATTATTGGTTAAGTAATGAAACTGTCGAGCCTAGGCCAAGACTTGCACATCAATTCATCTACGATAATCTAAATAAAGTTCATTATTTGTTTGGCGGTAGATTTGTTGAAACTGAAGCTTCAATGAAACAAAGATTAGATGATTTTTGGGAATTTCATTTAATAAGGTGGCAATTAATTAATCAATAGTATAGATAAGTAATCTATAATTCGTTTTTATTAATGTATTTTTTAAAGACCAAAACCAGAGAATTTACTAAGAGGAATTAAATATTTTATACGAAAACAAAAGTAAGGATCTTTGCTTTATTCAATTTTTTTTTTGAAATAATCATTGATAATTATTTTTTATTTAGGTACAAAGAGTTATGTTTTGAGGGTAATTCCATAGCAGCATTAAAATATCTTCAGGTTCAATTAGGCCAATTAGTGGATCAAGAAAATGAATCAGAACGTGTTGAATTCCAAGCTTTAACATCTGGATTATTTAACATAAAAAGAGGTAAATCTTGATAGTATAATTTATTTATGTAATTTGTATATATATTTACTTACACATGTAAATAATCTTTTTTTTTAAAAAAAAAACATAATAGATGAAATATATAATTCATTTAATGATCGAATGGAATTGTATGAAATATTATTGGAATATTTTCCTGATAATATGAAACAACCAAAACAAAATTTAATTGAACTAATTCAAGTCCAGTAAAATAATGTTATCGTTGATTGATTGATTGATTGATAAATTGTTTTTAATAAAATATACGTAGCAAAAAAAATTTTTTTTTTTGAAAAATAAAATAAAAAGTTACGACACCCAGTATTCCCATGTTGTCCCCAACCATAGTACTGACTGGGCCATTAGTGGTTTAACTTCGGAGATCGGACGGGTTCCGGTGCTTTTCACTATGTATGGCCGTAACTGTGAGTAATAATTAATATTTATTTCTTGTAAAGATAAACTATTTTGGTATGATGGTAATAATTATTTTCTTTTTTTCAAGAACCCACTGTTATATATTTATTTAAGGAATGCGGATGGTTTTTTATTTTTCTAAAATAAAAAAATCTTCATTTACAAAGTAAATTTATATTTTATTGACGCTAATTTTTTTATTAGTTTTGGATGATTGATTATTTCACATTATAATTTTTGATGATGAATTGGACGAGTCCCCTCAACCTTCTGATGATGATGACGATTGTTGACTATTATTATTTCTGGCATGTAATGTTTCAAACAATTTAATACTGTCTTGTTTTAATTCATGCATTTCTTGTTTAGTTCCTTCAGTATTCGCATCTTCTCCTTTTGCAATTACATCTTTTAATTTCCCCATTTTTCTTTAAGTTTTTAGTGACAACTCTGCATCCACCTAATTTTTGAATTGATCTAAATGTTTCTCTATTTCATAAATTATTGATTAGCTTGCCTCAATAACATCTTTATGTTTTGTACCTGATTCTGCGAATTTTTCAGTTTCCTCAATCATCTTGCCGACTTTATTCTTTGTAAGCGTATGAGACTAAAAGTTTTAAAGGAATATTAACTAAAGACTTTCCAGCAAATGGTAATCCCAAAGCACTTTCTGAACATTATTCATGGAAATAATTGGTTAAACTGTGAGTTATGACTATAACGAATCATTTGACAGGAGATTAGTTCAACTTTTAAAGCTAGGGTTGAGAGGTAAATATGACAGCAATTTTGGAGATTGTATATAGATGAAATGAAAGGTTGGTCGCTAGAATAATAATTTATGCCCCTCAACACATGAAGAGAATTTAGGCACAGTGCGGACCATCTATACTTAAAAGATAAAAAATTTGAAATATTATGTGATCCCACATAAAAACCACCACCATTGAATTCAGCTTTAAAAAGTAAGTCAAATTCGTGTAAAAATAAAGGAAATAAGTATTAATATATAGTAATATATGGAAAAAATTTTATTGCACAAAATTTACTTAGTCTCAATTTCTTATAACAAAATTTGGTCTGTTGATAAAATTTGAAGCTTGAGTCACAAATAATAAAAAACTTATCGGCTAACTTTTTTAGCTAATTGATTATAGATGATCTGCACCGTAGTTAAATTATCGACATTTAAACTCGAATTACAAATATCGTCACCCAACCACAACAAAGACCAATTGTATTATTATGAAAAAAGCACCCGAACATTTACCTTCAACTTAACACCGTTTGCAATGATTACCCAATTCAATGGAAACTTGAATACCCTACATATTCAAGGTTTAGGTCTGATCAAAGATCAATGACATTAGGTGGTTATGAATCTGCAAGTTCGAAAAAAAATAGGTTAGGGGAAAACAAAGAGAAAAAGAAAGTCAAGAGAAACTGGTATATTCCAGAATTCCATCCTAGATGGTTTACTAAAGAAATTGAAGAGGCTACAGGCGAAAAAGAATGGAAACTCAATCACAAGCATTGGAAAGAAAAAGAATGTGTTGATAGAGAAAAAAAGAATGTGAAGGTATTAGGGAATTCTAAATGAAACATTGACGATGACGGCATTTTTTAAATATATAGATTTACTTAATATTCACATTTTATTCTACTATATACGACGATTATCTACACAATAAATTAAAATTTCTATTTAAAAAATTCATAGTAGTACGATTTATCTTTTATGGAATATCCATTATGAAAAGAATTCATAAGTAAATGAATGAAAAATTTTATAATTATTTATAAACAAAAAATGAATGAAGAAATTATCGCAAAAAAAGAAAATGATGATGACAAAACTTCTGAAGTAGCGACGTTAAATAATAATGATAACGATAATGATGATAATAACGATAAAAGTGTCAATTTAATTAAACATGATGATTTAATAAATAATGATAATGATACTTCTATCAAACAAAATTCATCGCCTCTATCATCTCCATCATCTTCATCTTTAACAACAACAACAACATCAACAGAAAATTTCTCATACACATTATTGTCACAAGAAACCAATTTATTAACGTTGGTTGATGAAGTTTTAGTAGAAATATGCGAATACTTGCTACCATCAGATTTATATACTTTATCAACAGTTTGCAAAAAGCTGCGAAAATTTCTATGGTCTAATTCACCATATACACAACAAATATGGCGTAACTCGCGTATAAAGCATTGTGATAAACAAATGCAAGTAGATAGACCGCCACCACCAAATGTTTCAGAACAACAATATATTTGGTTGAGTATTTTGGCAACAAAATGTTACTTTTGTGACGCTGAAGTTAAAAATAATGAAGCATTGAGATGGGAATTTAAAATATTAATTTGTGAAAGTTGTTTAGTAGAAAAAACAATTAGGTAAAATATGATTATGATTATGATTATATTATATTCTTCTATATTACATTATTAAATATAAAAAATCCCTAATAATAATAATAACCACAATAATAATAACATTTTTTATTATTGCTTTTTTTAGCTTTGAAGATCTTAAAAAAACAGATAGGTATCCAGATGAAATGTTTCGATGTTTACCATATGTTGAACACATAAAACATCCTAGTATTAATCAGAGCTTCTTGCCACCAAGGCTTACTTTTACTGATATCAATGTTGATAATGATGTTAACAATGACAGTAAAGATGCAGCTAATAATAGTGATATTTTTATAAATGAAAATTCTTATTTCTTGGAGAAAGACGTAAATAAATTTCTTGAAGAATATAATAATTTTACTGTATCATTACTAAGAGATGAATGTATTGAAGAAAAGAAAAAAAGTTTAAGAGAGTATATGAAGGCAATACAAGAAAGAAAAAAAGAGGAGGCACGAAAATTAACAAAAGAAATAGTATTTTATCATATTGGTCGCATGGGAGGAAGATCACAATGAATAATTATTCTTCTTACTTATCTACCAGTAAATAAAAATATATATTTAAATAATGTTCTAATCGCACATTAGTTTGTATTTTTCTCATAATTTCAATTCAAAAATATAAATTTTATTATTATTATAAAAATGTTCTTGATTTAGAGCTAGAGTTAAGCACTTTTAATTGATAAAGAAAACGATCCTAAATGGAACCCAAGTACTATATATATAAGAAACTTGAATTTTGAAAAGTACCCCCATCTGAAGGAGAAATTCGTATGGTGATTACCGAATCGGAAGCTATTGATTTCTTTCTAAAAAATCGTAAATTAACAATTGAGTTCCTGAAAAGTTCTAGATTAAAATATCATCTCTTAATGACAGAAGAGTACACAGGATAATTTAAAAATTAATATAATTACACAGTTCAAATTTTTAATATTATCGTTTAATTTGAGTTTTTTACATAATATCGTTCTATAATGTGTATTAATTAAGAAATAGAAAAGTACAATGGATATTATTAATATTACACTCCGCGTTGTTAAAATCGCTGGTTCCAAATTAGAAAGATCGTCTACTGTTCAATAATATATAAATTTCACATATTTCACACCAACCCAACATTATTAACCAAAGTAATAAGTTATTCTTATTTGCCCTGCCTGAACAATTATTATTACATGTCACATATACTATAGGTCTTTTTTATTAACATGATATTAAAACCATTCTAAACTGGATTAGAAAATGAGCCCGAATCCCTAAACCGTTTCGAAACTCCTAAACTGTTAAATTCCTAAACTGTTTTTGACATTCCTAAACTATTTTGAAACTCCTAAACTATTTCAAAACCCCAAACCAAACAAATATTTTTTTTTAATCTTTATTTTTTATTTTTGCTTATTAAAAAGAAACAACCAAAATACTATTATTATAAAATAATAATTGGTGGAAGTGAATTGCAAATACCACAAGTCACAAAAGCCTTTGAAATTGAATTCCTGCACATTCTTTTAATAATATCTCATCTTTATCCCAAAAATTAGCAAGTAATTGTGTATTTGCTTTATATGCTGCATTTTCTAAAGATTCACTTAACCATCTCTTTCTGCAACAATATACATTCACTCAATGGACAAAAGTTTGTACCCAAAAATTATTTTGCATTTTTACAAAATCCTACTAAATAAATAATTGTGACCTTTACACCATTTTAAAGTTATGGTTCTTGAAAAAGTTTTTTATTATTGTTAAATCTTTATTTATGAAGTTTTTGTTATGATAAAACTAAAAATGAAATCAGCATTAAAATTACAAAATTGATGATCATTTTGATTTGCACTTTTCTAAAAATTATAATTGCGATTTTTATATCATTTGAAAGCATTGGCTCTTAAAAAAATTTTATTGATACCAAATTTTATTTTGTGAAATTTTTAATTATGATAACATTAAAAATAAATTTGGCATTAAAATTATGGAATCATGAAATTGATGGCCATTTTTTTTTTAAAAAATGGGAACAAATTGTGAATTAACAGGGATGTCTGAGAAGGAGCACATCCTTCTTGAAAATTGGCCTTCTCATTTACCAGACCTTAATCCCATTGAGTACTTATGGGATGAACTTGGCCAAAGATTAAAAAATCGATTTGAACATCCAAAAACTTTGGGAGAGTTGGAAATTTTCTTGAGACAAGAATGGGAACAAATTCCTTGTGAAAAATATTTGAATTTGATTGATAGTATTCCCAGAAGGATAGAAGAATGTATTGCCAACAATGGTTGGTCAACCAGATATTAAGATAGTAATAAATAATATTTTTTTGAAATTGGACATAAAATTTTATCTGTTAAAATTGATCATCCATTTTATAATTTTAAAGTCAAATTTATTTTTAATTTTTTCATTGTAAAAATTTCACAAGATAAAAATTTGTTATTAATAAAAAACTTCTCGAGAACCAGAACTTTGAAATGATGTAAAGAACACAAATATTTATTTAATATAATTTTGAGAAAATCTCAAAATAATTTTTGGGTACAAACTTTTTGTCCATTGAGTGTATATCTTTTTTTGATATTTTCTTTAATATATTTACATTCATGTGCCAAATGGATTTGCAGTTTTTAACAACTTCATTGCTACATTCACAATTACATGCTTTTGCGTTTGGCTCCAAAATGCCCTAGATGTTTTAATGAATAAAATTCAAAATGTTGTCAAATTGCATTTTTTGGTCACCCACCATGTTTTTTTTGAATTTGATGAATTATTTATATCTACATCAGTATTGTTTGACATTATTGTGGTTAAAAAAAATTATATATATTTTTAAGAAAAAATTTTATGTTAATATTTATATTGATTTAAACTATACCAATGATTTAATTAATTAATTGTCAAGATAATAATATCAAAATAAAAGGAACTTTGATAAAAACATTGGAAAATTAATAAATAAATCAAAATGATTTATGAAAGTTGCATATAAAGAAAATCGGAAAAACTGATCAAGAATATTGTTAATAAAATAATTGATTCATGGAAAATATCTCAAACAGATATTTTAACATTCTAAAATGCAATGGACTTTAATTCTCAGATTAAATTTATATTTAGAAATAACTTGAACAAAATGTCATATGATCATAAAAATCAGTTTAGTTTCAAAAGTAGTTTGGGGTTTCTAAACAACAGGAGAGACTGTTCTGGGAACACAAAATTAACAGGAGGGAACACAAAATTTTAACCCATGCAATTTATTGATTGACCAATTAAAATCGTGAATTTGATAACGTAGAAATAAATATGGGATTGATTCATTTTGTCAACAATCACTTCACCAACAATTGTTTCATTAACGAATTTAAGAAGTTGGAAGCAACCATGTGACAAACCATTGAAGTAGTTTAATAAATTAAAATGGACTACTCAAAAATGTATTTAAAAGGTTGGTTTTTGACTTGGTTGAAGAATAACTCTCTTCCTAACTCTTCTCTTGACCATATCTCTTGATATAATCAAAATAACCTTAATATAATGAATATTGACGAAATGATTGTAAATACAATCAATTTAAGATATAAGATTAAGACAAAACACGAACGATGTATGAAAAAATCAAATTTATTTAATAAAAACAAAATTTACAACCCAAAAAATTTTTTTTTGCATGTTCTATTGCTGATTCAACGTTACCCAGATTATCATCAACTGTATCTTCGATATTTTCTATAAACTCATTTTTGTTTAATATTTTCGTCATACTTTCTTTTAGTGTGTTGGCATTTTTTTTGATTTCGAATTGAGAGATTGGCACCGTTTAAATTACCATTGCCATATTTAGTTAAAATAACTATTATAAAATTTTCATAAATTTAATTTTTTAATCATTTACAATAAAAATCATTTCTTTTTAAATAAAATTTTGTTAACAATTTCAGAACTTAATCTAGTCCTCTTTGAAGTTATTTGATTACCAACATTGCCAAAAAGTCTTTCAGATGGCACAGACGTTGTAGGTATTGAAAGATATTTGTCTGCAATAATAATATTTCTGTTTCATTATATTTGGTACACGAAATTTAGGATCTATTTTCTTGATAAATCTTTTAAAACCTTCCTGTGTAGCATATTAAAAGGCAAAGAGTCTAATACAACCCATCAGGCCACAGCAAGATGTAATTCATTCATCTTGTGCTGTGTATGTTCTTTAGTTTTTTTAAACACACCTGCTAATTTTGGTTGTTTTAAATTGATTTTCTAAAAAAATTTGAATTATGATAAGTAAATACATTTATTAAACAAATAATGTAAAGTCTAAACATACTTCAGGGTTAACTAAAATTTGATGACAATGCTTTAAATGATAATTTAATGTTGAAGTTGATGTGATGTCAGAATTAGCATATTT
>CAUDNR010004622.1:2805-21228 GCA_958430865.1 Entrophospora sp. SA101 | reverse complement strand
TCCAAACGTCTTTGATACCTAAGACCAGACCAACTCTAACTGTGGTCCATTCAGTCTGGTCTGGACTGTTAACATTCTTAAGTACTATTGAACATAAGCAGGATAATGGCTGTCTGATCCAATACTTTTTTTCAAAAATTAATCAGATTTCTTTTATTTTAATTGACAAAGTTCTAAAAAATATAGAAACATGTAATTTTATATGCAAAATCTTCAAAACTTGTATAATTATTATATAAAATTTTGTGTTAGAATAATTATTAAAAAATTTCATAGTGTGAATTAGCTTTGTTTTTTTTAAAATATATTATTATATTTATTAATTGTTATATTTAGATAAAAATTGAGCAATTGTCAAAAAAAGAATATTTATTTACTATTTTCGTCTTCGTCAAGTGTTTAAGATTTTTTACTCTAGTCAAATTGTCAAAATGGTTCTTGATAAGGAACTACCTTTAGTCAATACTATTACTGCTTTGTCATATAGGAGGTTTTTGTCAATATTTTTCGGATACTTAAATAAGAGAATATTTAAATTTTTGCATACTTAGTTGAGAAGAACTAAAAGCCTTTTTATAAAGTTGGGATATCTTTGGGATACCACGAAATGTGACGTATGAGAAAAAGTTGAATAAGTGTATATGAAGAAATCCAATTTCATTCTACTGCCTATAATAAAAACCATGCACTTCTACTCTATCTCCTGAAAGAAAACCAGGTGAAACTAGCTTCTCCATTATTAAAATTATGCACACCATACTCTCTCGAAAACAAGCACGGGAAGGACATAAAGTCATGGCCAAATTCAACAATCCTAAACTGCAAACGAGTCCCATTATATATACTTATTTGGATGGCAGGTGGGTGAACAAGTTTTTTGATTTTCAACGAATGTCAATGCTTGGGGAATTTTCCGAATGATATTTATTATTCTCTCCTTTCCTTTAAATTAAATGACAAGAGGAATTCACAAAAATGCATATTTGCCCTCCGTGAGAATATACTCATCCTGTAGATAATCTCAATATGCCCTTTTATTTCCTATTAGTCCTGCCCTGTCATACTTACAATCAATCACGAAATAGGTTCACGCATGATAAAAAAAAATCTCATTTATTATATCACAATGCTAATTAGCAACCTTTTAATTCTAATGAAAACCTTCGCCATTAAAACATGCAAGTAAATTTGTAAATGATTTAACAAAGTTGTTGAATGAACCAGACTTTTATGACGTAGAAGTTAAAGTTGGAGTGGTCCGGGATGATGTTGGAATCTTTAATATAAAGCTCATTCAAACATTTTAAAGGCTGCACCTTCATACTTTAAAAGCAGCTCTATCAAATAGTCGTAATAAAAATCCCGAGCATTGTGACATGCGATGAATTTGATTTTATTGATTGATAGTTTATAATCTTTGAAAATTCGACAGCGTCTCACGTTTCTTTTTAAAATCCGATAATTTGAAAGATTTGAAAAACAAATGCTTATATCAAGGTATTATTATTTAAGTTTAGAAGAAGCTGGTACTTGGAATTGTGTTATTAAATGGGAATCAGACAAATTGAAAATTTGGAAGAAGAAACAATGGAATAAAGATAATTTTAAGAGTTAAAGAATATACTAAATAAAAATTAGAATAATTATAACGACATTAATATAGTAAATGGTATATATATATATTAGATTTGATGTTTTTGAATAATTGATAAAATGTTAAAAGATAAAGATTTTTCTCTTTAATTCCAAATGCACTCTCTTTAAATGAATGTTCACTCAATAAAAATAACTTTATCCGTGCGTTGTTCATTTTTCGCCTTGATCACGTATCTTAATTACGTTGTGTTTGTGATCATTTCATTGACATTTGTTATATTAAGGTTATTTTGATTATATTGAGAGATATGGTCAAGAGAAGAGTTAGGAAGAGAGTTATTCTTCAACCAAGTCAAAAACCAACCTTTTAAATACATTTTTGAGTAGTCCATTTTAATTTATTAAACTACTTCAATGGTTTGTCACATGGTTGCTTCCAACTTCTTAAATTCGTTAATGAAACAATTGTTGGTGAAGTGATTGTTGACAAAATGAATCAATCCCATATTTATTTCTACGTTATCAAATTCACGATTTTAATTGGTCAATCAATAAATTGCATGGGTTAAAATTTTGTGTTCCCTCCTGTTAATTTTGTGTTCCCAGAACAGTCTCTCCTGTTGTTTAGAAACCCCAAACTACTTTTGAAACTAAACTGATTTTTATGATCATATGACATTTTGTTCAAGTTATTTCTAAATATAAATTTAATCTGAGAATTAAAGTCCATTGCATTTTAGAATGTTAAAATATCTGTTTGAGATATTTTCCATGAATCAATTATTTTATTAACAATATTCTTGATCAGTTTTTCCGATTTTCTTTATATGCAACTTTCATAAATCATTTTGATTTATTTATTAATTTTCCAATGTTTTTATCAAAGTTCCTTTTATTTTGATATTATTATCTTGACAATTAATTAATTAAATCATTGGTATAGTTTAAATCAATATAAATATTAACATAAAATTTTTTCTTAAAAATATATATAATTTTTTTTAACCACAATAATGTCAAACAATACTGATGTAGATATAAATAATTCATCAAATTCAAAAAAAACATGGTGGGTGACCAAAAAATGCAATTTGACAACATTTTGAATTTTATTCATTAAAACATCTAGGGCATTTTGGAGCCAAACGCAAAAGCATGTAATTGTGAATGTAGCAATGAAGTTGTTAAAAACTGCAAATCCATTTGGCACATGAATGTAAATATATTAAAGAAAATATCAAAAAAAGATATACACTCAATGGACAAAAAGTTTGTACCCAAAAATTATTTTGAGATTTTCTCAAAATTATATTAAATAAATATTTGTGTTCTTTACATCATTTCAAAGTTCTGGTTCTCGAGAAGTTTTTTATTAATAACAAATTTTTATCTTGTGAAATTTTTACAATGAAAAAATTAAAAATAAATTTGACTTTAAAATTATAAAATGGATGATCAATTTTAACAGATAAAATTTTATGTCCAATTTCAAAAAAATATTATTTATTACTATCTTAATATCTGGTTGACCAACCATTGTTGGCAATACATTCTTCTATCCTTCTGGGAATACTATCAATCAAATTCAAATATTTTTCACAAGGAATTTGTTCCCATTCTTGTCTCAAGAAAATTTCCAACTCTCCCAAAGTTTTTGGATGTTCAAATCGATTTTTTAATCTTTGGCCAAGTTCATCCCATAAGTACTCAATGGGATTAAGGTCTGGTAAATGAGAAGGCCAATTTTCAAGAAGGATGTGCTCCTTCTCAGACATCCCTGTTAATTCACAATTTGTTCCCATTTTTTAAAAAAAAAATGGCCATCAATTTCATGATTCCATAATTTTAATGCCAAATTTATTTTTAATGTTATCATAATTAAAAATTTCACAAAATAAAATTTGGTATCAATAAAATTTTTTTAAGAGCCAATGCTTTCAAATGATATAAAAATCGCAATTATAATTTTTAGAAAAGTGCAAATCAAAATGATCATCAATTTTGTAATTTTAATGCTGATTTCATTTTTAGTTTTATCATAACAAAAACTTCATAAATAAAGATTTAACAATAATAAAAAACTTTTTCAAGAACCATAACTTTAAAATGGTGTAAAGGTCACAATTATTTATTTAGTAGGATTTTGTAAAAATGCAAAATAATTTTTGGGTACAAACTTTTGTCCATTGAGTGAATGTATATTGTTGCAGAAAGAGATGGTTAAGTGAATCTTTAGAAAATGCAGCATATAAAGCAAATACACAATTACTTGCTAATTTTTGGGATAAAGATGAGATATTATTAAAAGAATGTGCAGGAATTCAATTTCAAAGGCTTTTGTGACTTGTGGTATTTGCAATTCACTTCCACCAATTATTATTTTATAATAATAGTATTTTGGTTGTTTCTTTTTAATAAGCAAAAATAAAAAATAAAGATTAAAAAAAAATATTTGTTTGGTTTGGGGTTTTGAAATAGTTTAGGAGTTTCAAAATAGTTTAGGAATGTCAAAAACAGTTTAGGAATTTAACAGTTTAGGAGTTTCGAAACGGTTTAGGGATTCGGGCTCATTTTCTAATCCAGTTTAGAATGGTTTTAATATCATGTTAATAAAAAAGACCTATAGTATATGTGACATGTAATAATAATTGTTCAGGCAGGGCAAATAAGAATAACTTATTACTTTGGTTAATAATGTTGGGTTGGTGTGAAATATGTGAAATTTATATATTATTGAACAGTAGACGATCTTTCTAATTTGGAACCAGCGATTTTAACAACGCGGAGTGTAATATTAATAATATCCATTGTACTTTTCTATTTCTTAATTAATACACATTATAGAACGATATTATGTAAAAAACTCAAATTAAACGATAATATTAAAAATTTGAACTGTGTAATTATATTAATTTTTAAATTATCCTGTGTACTCTTCTGTCATTAAGAGATGATATTTTAATCTAGAACTTTTCAGGAACTCAATTGTTAATTTACGATTTTTTAGAAAGAAATCAATAGCTTCCGATTCGGTAATCACCATACGAATTTCTCCTTCAGATGGGGGTACTTTTCAAAATTCAAGTTTCTTATATATATAGTACTTGGGTTCCATTTAGGATCGTTTTCTTTATCAATTAAAAGTGCTTAACTCTAGCTCTAAATCAAGAACATTTTTATAATAATAATAAAATTTATATTTTTGAATTGAAATTATGAGAAAAATACAAACTAATGTGCGATTAGAACATTATTTAAATATATATTTTTATTTACTGGTAGATAAGTAAGAAGAATAATTATTCATTGTGATCTTCCTCCCATGCGACCAATATGATAAAATACTATTTCTTTTGTTAATTTTCGTGCCTCCTCTTTTTTTCTTTCTTGTATTGCCTTCATATACTCTCTTAAACTTTTTTTCTTTTCTTCAATACATTCATCTCTTAGTAATGATACAGTAAAATTATTATATTCTTCAAGAAATTTATTTACGTCTTTCTCCAAGAAATAAGAATTTTCATTTATAAAAATATCACTATTATTAGCTGCATCTTTACTGTCATTGTTAACATCATTATCAACATTGATATCAGTAAAAGTAAGCCTTGGTGGCAAGAAGCTCTGATTAATACTAGGATGTTTTATGTGTTCAACATATGGTAAACATCGAAACATTTCATCTGGATACCTATCTGTTTTTTTAAGATCTTCAAAGCTAAAAAAAGCAATAATAAAAAATGTTATTATTATTGTGGTTATTATTATTATTAGGGATTTTTTATATTTAATAATGTAATATAGAAGAATATAATATAATCATAATCATAATCATATTTTACCTAATTGTTTTTTCTACTAAACAACTTTCACAAATTAATATTTTAAATTCCCATCTCAATGCTTCATTATTTTTAACTTCAGCGTCACAAAAGTAACATTTTGTTGCCAAAATACTCAACCAAATATATTGTTGTTCTGAAACATTTGGTGGTGGCGGTCTATCTACTTGCATTTGTTTATCACAAT
This sequence comes from Entrophospora sp. SA101, assembly GCA_958430865.1. NCBI lineage: Eukaryota > Fungi > Glomeromycota > Glomeromycetes > Entrophosporales > Entrophosporaceae > Entrophospora > Entrophospora sp. SA101. Next base: position 15,603 of record CAUDNR010004622.1, on the reverse strand, counting down.
GCTTTATACGCGAGTTACGCCATATTTGTTGTGTATATGGTGAATTAGACCATAGAAATTTTCGCAGCTTTTTGCAAACTGTTGATAAAGTATATAAATCTGATGGTAGCAAGTATTCGCATATTTCTACTAAAACTTCATCAACCAACGTTAATAAATTGGTTTCTTGTGACAATAATGTGTATGAGAAATTTTCTGTTGATGTTGTTGTTGTTGTTAAAGATGAAGATGATGGAGATGATAGAGGCGATGAATTTTGTTTGATAGAAGTATCATTATCATTATTTATTAAATCATCATGTTTAATTAAATTGACACTTTTATCGTTATTATCATCATTATCGTTATCATTATTATTTAACGTCGCTACTTCAGAAGTTTTGTCATCATCATTTTCTTTTTTTGCGATAATTTCTTCATTCATTTTTTGTTTATAAATAATTATAAAATTTTTCATTCATTTACTTATGAATTCTTTTCATAATGGATATTCCATAAAAGATAAATCGTACTACTATGAATTTTTTAAATAGAAATTTTAATTTATTGTGTAGATAATCGTCGTATATAGTAGAATAAAATGTGAATATTAAGTAAATCTATATATTTAAAAAATGCCGTCATCGTCAATGTTTCATTTAGAATTCCCTAATACCTTCACATTCTTTTTTTCTCTATCAACACATTCTTTTTCTTTCCAATGCTTGTGATTGAGTTTCCATTCTTTTTCGCCTGTAGCCTCTTCAATTTCTTTAGTAAACCATCTAGGATGGAATTCTGGAATATACCAGTTTCTCTTGACTTTCTTTTTCTCTTTGTTTTCCCCTAACCTATTTTTTTTCGAACTTGCAGATTCATAACCACCTAATGTCATTGATCTTTGATCAGACCTAAACCTTGAATATGTAGGGTATTCAAGTTTCCATTGAATTGGGTAATCATTGCAAACGGTGTTAAGTTGAAGGTAAATGTTCGGGTGCTTTTTTCATAATAATACAATTGGTCTTTGTTGTGGTTGGGTGACGATATTTGTAATTCGAGTTTAAATGTCGATAATTTAACTACGGTGCAGATCATCTATAATCAATTAGCTAAAAAAGTTAGCCGATAAGTTTTTTATTATTTGTGACTCAAGCTTCAAATTTTATCAACAGACCAAATTTTGTTATAAGAAATTGAGACTAAGTAAATTTTGTGCAATAAAATTTTTTCCATATATTACTATATATTAATACTTATTTCCTTTATTTTTACACGAATTTGACTTACTTTTTAAAGCTGAATTCAATGGTGGTGGTTTTTATGTGGGATCACATAATATTTCAAATTTTTTATCTTTTAAGTATAGATGGTCCGCACTGTGCCTAAATTCTCTTCATGTGTTGAGGGGCATAAATTATTATTCTAGCGACCAACCTTTCATTTCATCTATATACAATCTCCAAAATTGCTGTCATATTTACCTCTCAACCCTAGCTTTAAAAGTTGAACTAATCTCCTGTCAAATGATTCGTTATAGTCATAACTCACAGTTTAACCAATTATTTCCATGAATAATGTTCAGAAAGTGCTTTGGGATTACCATTTGCTGGAAAGTCTTTAGTTAATATTCCTTTAAAACTTTTAGTCTCATACGCTTACAAAGAATAAAGTCGGCAAGATGATTGAGGAAACTGAAAAATTCGCAGAATCAGGTACAAAACATAAAGATGTTATTGAGGCAAGCTAATCAATAATTTATGAAATAGAGAAACATTTAGATCAATTCAAAAATTAGGTGGATGCAGAGTTGTCACTAAAAACTTAAAGAAAAATGGGGAAATTAAAAGATGTAATTGCAAAAGGAGAAGATGCGAATACTGAAGGAACTAAACAAGAAATGCATGAATTAAAACAAGACAGTATTAAATTGTTTGAAACATTACATGCCAGAAATAATAATAGTCAACAATCGTCATCATCATCAGAAGGTTGAGGGGACTCGTCCAATTCATCATCAAAAATTATAATGTGAAATAATCAATCATCCAAAACTAATAAAAAAATTAGCGTCAATAAAATATAAATTTACTTTGTAAATGAAGATTTTTTTATTTTAGAAAAATAAAAAACCATCCGCATTCCTTAAATAAATATATAACAGTGGGTTCTTGAAAAAAAGAAAATAATTATTACCATCATACCAAAATAGTTTATCTTTACAAGAAATAAATATTAATTATTACTCACAGTTACGGCCATACATAGTGAAAAGCACCGGAACCCGTCCGATCTCCGAAGTTAAACCACTAATGGCCCAGTCAGTACTATGGTTGGGGACAACATGGGAATACTGGGTGTCGTAACTTTTTATTTTATTTTTCAAAAAAAAAAATTTTTTTTGCTACGTATATTTTATTAAAAACAATTTATCAATCAATCAATCAATCAACGATAACATTATTTTACTGGACTTGAATTAGTTCAATTAAATTTTGTTTTGGTTGTTTCATATTATCAGGAAAATATTCCAATAATATTTCATACAATTCCATTCGATCATTAAATGAATTATATATTTCATCTATTATGTTTTTTTTTTAAAAAAAAAGATTATTTACATGTGTAAGTAAATATATATACAAATTACATAAATAAATTATACTATCAAGATTTACCTCTTTTTATGTTAAATAATCCAGATGTTAAAGCTTGGAATTCAACACGTTCTGATTCATTTTCTTGATCCACTAATTGGCCTAATTGAACCTGAAGATATTTTAATGCTGCTATGGAATTACCCTCAAAACATAACTCTTTGTACCTAAATAAAAAATAATTATCAATGATTATTTCAAAAAAAAAATTGAATAAAGCAAAGATCCTTACTTTTGTTTTCGTATAAAATATTTAATTCCTCTTAGTAAATTCTCTGGTTTTGGTCTTTAAAAAATACATTAATAAAAACGAATTATAGATTACTTATCTATACTATTGATTAATTAATTGCCACCTTATTAAATGAAATTCCCAAAAATCATCTAATCTTTGTTTCATTGAAGCTTCAGTTTCAACAAATCTACCGCCAAACAAATAATGAACTTTATTTAGATTATCGTAGATGAATTGATGTGCAAGTCTTGGCCTAGGCTCGACAGTTTCATTACTTAACCAATAATATGAATCATGGATTTCACTCTGATATATTTTCGTCCATCTGTCTTTTAATAAATCATAAACCCAAAAGGCGTTCTTGATTACATATGATCTCTTGTCTCTCTTCTCTCTTAGTCCAACTAAGACATAAATTTCTTTTGTTTCTAAATCAATATTTATACGATGAATAAAAATCAAATCTTGGTCACATCTTGTCATATATTCAGTTGACAATTCATATACTGAATCTGCACTGATATCATATACAAAAAAGTCGCTGTGGAAAGAGCAATATGTAGAATATATGTAGATGTAGATATTAATTATATTATATTATATAATTATTTATAACCTAGTCCGCCTATATATATACAATCAATTAATCCCAATGTAAGACAAACCTTAAAAACATGTTGTCACAATCTCCCCCTCCAATTATATATAATAAATTTTCATCTGGATCAAATAACATCGAGATACCAACTCTTATCCTAAGTTGAGCTTGATCATTTGGTAATTTATATTCAGATCTATAAAAATATATTTGTAAGGAATATTAGTTGTCAATAGATGGAATAAAAATATTTTATCAGATATATAAACAACCTAATTAATTTCCATTCATTTGTTGGTATGTTGTATGAATATAAGCCGCTAAAGTTAAATTTATCTGTGTCTTTATTTATTATTTTTCCACCAAATATATATAATATTTGGTTTTCATAATCTATACACATTTGGTTATCGTATGTTAATTGGGGTCCACCTTCGGACTAAAGTAAATATATAACAAATATATGATTTATATATGTTATAAATATAATAATCATATCCATATAATTATAAATGTATAAATGTATATATATAAAAATACTTGCCGCAGTATCCTCAGAAAGTAAAAACCATTGGTTAGTGGTGATATTGTATTGGTAAAAATCTGCATTAAGATTGACAATTGATCTCATCTCATGACTAATAAATTTTCCATACACATAAATTTTCTTGTATTTTGGATCAAAACACATTTTATGATTTGATCTTGGTTCTGGTCCACCTTGTCTAATTATAAAATATATATTTTAAGTATATATAATATACAGAAATATATATTTTTATATATATTATATTAAACAAATAAACATACTCTTCAGTATCAGAACTTATTAGTGACCATGAATTCTTATTAATATTGTAAACCCAGAAATCTGATAAATTTGTGGTTCCATTCCAACCTCCAAGCAAATAAATGTCCCCAGCCTTTAATTTAATAATCAATCAATTATTAATTGGTGATATAATATGTTGTTAGATATTTTTTTATAATTTATAACAATCACACACACATATATATATTGACAATGTAATGTTTGAATCCAATCAATAATCACCTCTGCATCTATACACATTTGATGTCCACCTCTCATACATGGAACTTTATCATCTGGTATTTTTATAAAAAAGCACAATAATTAATTCATTAGTATATTTTTTACCTAAAAAAAATTATAATCATACCTGTATCATCATCATCATCATCATTCCTATTTGTTTCAATTCTTTTCCAATAATATTTGTATATACATTTACGAAGATAATCTTCAAACAAGCCATTTGTAACAGCTTCACATATAATCTCTTCTGATAATTGGAAATCACCATTTATTACTAATTGAGTATATAGATCAGTCAGAACTGGATCTTCCAATAATATATGTGTACGTGATTGTAAAGCATCAAAAGCGTTCAAATAATTTTTTTGTCTAAAATGCTTTAAACAAAGTCGAATTGCTTCGTTTTCACGATACTAAATTAAATTTAAATTTAAAAGTTGAAATTTTCAATGTTTATTTCAATTAAACGCCAATCTTCCATTCTAATAATTTCAATAATGACTTACAGCTAAGTAGTCATAGTATGCTTTTTGAACAATTTCTTGATCTTGAACACCTTTTAATTCAACATACCATATACTAAAACTATGATTTGTTGCATATGCTGCAAGTGGAATTATTTTAATAAATTGGAAAGGTAATAACTACTCACATATTATGTATATTTATTTATTTATTATTATTTATATTATAAATATGTTGATTATTATTAATACTATTAGTAAAAAAACTTTTTTACTTACTACATTATTTGTACAATATTTAAGTTGAAATGTTTCAGCATGAGGATTATTTTGTAAACCTGGAATAAATTGATTTTATGAGCAACTAATTTTGACAAAAAAATAGATCTTAACGTAAAAAATAATAAATAATTACCATTATGAAGAATCTCTATCATGTTATTTGGTGCAAGTCCTCCATACACTTTAAATTGCTTAAGATTACACACATGCTCTAAAAATCAATAATTTAAATAAAAATAAGAATCTAAAGGTATACTACATGTATTTATTCACAAGTATAAATAAATTACCTTTAAAATATTTTCCCAATACTATATTATCTTAAAATAAATTCAAGAAAGTTGTTAATTCTAATAATTTTTCATGAAATTCAATCATAAATTTCAATGCATTATTATTAAAGAAATAACTATGTATACAAGGATACAGACAATGGCCATTTTGTCTAGTTTTAATAGGACATATTGAGTTTGTCTACCATTATTATAACATGACCATCTGGAAGTTTGTTCAGAAGGTTTATTTTCCATAATGTTTTTTGGATGATATGACGTCGAATAAGAAGAACAAGAGTGAATCTCGTATGATAACTTTTCAATTGGATATTCGTGTTGAAACCGCTGTCTTTTTTTTATTGATAACGACATGATAAATTATAATTTTTGGAGATTTTTTGATTGATATTGATCGAGTAAAGAGTAAAGAAATTTCAATGAAATAATTGTAGATCATTACTAAAATAATTGTTTGAAGTTCATGATAATTACCATTTTGTTCTTTTTGCTTTTTTTTTTATTTTACACATTTCATCTTAAATATAATAATTGTTTTTAAAAAATGGACACTGACCAAGAAGAAAGTATAAATGAAGTTTCTGAAAATCTTGTTAACGAAGAAGTTGATGCTGATTCACCAGATTCTTCTGAAGAAGAGGAGGAAACTGATGAAGAAACTTACAAAAAAGTATTGTAAACTTAAAAAAAGCCCTTTTTTTTTGCTTAATTGATTTTATAAATACATATATACATCTATAGGAATCAAAAGGATTTATTGTTGACGATGAAGAAACTGAAGATGAGGGGGTAGGAGAGGAAGTGGTGGAAGAACAAACAAATAAATTATTTTTCAAAAAAAGGAAACACAAAAAGAAAAAAAGAAAAAGAATTGTAGAATGTTGGTATTTTTTTTTCTCGTAGTTCTTTAAATATTATTGTTAATATTAATCATCTTTTTTTATTTAGCCGATGATTCTGACGATGAAATTCTAGAAGATGATCTAGACCTTTTAGCAGAAAATTCAGGCCAACATAAACGTCTTAAACGTGGACATAGCAGAGATAAGGATGTTTCTAAAATATTTGATGAAGATGAGGAGGAATTGGGTCTGGAAAATCATGATAACGATTCAGATTTCATTGTTGATGATTATGAGGAAGCCGCCGGATTACCTATGGAGTATGAACATACTCCACAGCCTAAATTATATAAACAATCAGAAAGTTACAGATATATAGATAATGAGTATGTAGTAATACTTATTCTCATTTAAGTGATTCTTTAAATATTGTTGCATAAAATTAATTTTCTTATGTTTATTTACAAATAACTATATATTAATTTATTGTTTAGTGCTAAATCAACATGGCATTACGTCTTTTCAGATTTAGATGGTCTATATATCGACGCGCTTGATTCACCTGTAAGTTATCCATTCTCTCATATTTTAATTTAACATCGTTACTAATGTGCGATTGTTCACTAATAGGAGCCTACAGAAGATATAGAGTTTGCATCCCAAGGTATCAAAGCAATTTTAGATCCAAATACTTTAAAGGCAATGATGATGACTGATGAAGACAATGAAATTCGTGAGAAAGATTTACCAGAAAGAATACAGGTAAATCTATCATTATACAGTTTACGAGTATAAATATAAATTTCCTAAAAAGTGAATATATATAATAATTATAATTAATTAATTTGTAGTTGAGAACAGAAATTCCAACAGATTATAAACTTAGTGAGGCTGAAGTTAGAAAAGCTGCTAAATGGATATCAAATAAACTATTCAAATTCAGAGATCATAGAATAATAAATCAAAATGATTTACTAGAAGCTGTAAAAAATGTAGTAAGACATATTTCTCAAGAATTTTATGAGGTTCCATTCATTTTCACCTACAAAAGAGACGAATTTGTTCAATTTGTTGATTTCAATGGAAGACCTAATGAAATTTTGACAAGAGAAGATCTCTGGATTATTTATGATTTGGAATATACTTTTAGGAAATTTTTAGAACGTCGTAAATATGTAAAGGAATTTATGGACAAATATAGTATTAATGATGATTATATAAACGGGATGACTGTTGAAGCTACAAACGTTGATGAATTGAACGATTTACTTGATTACTCTCATCTCAAATATGGATCTGAAATTGCTTCGAAATCCACTCCTCCTACTCAGAAACGTAGAACGAAAAATTCATTCTATCGGGAATGTTGTAAACGTGGCGTTGGTAAATTAACTAAGGTAAATTTAAATAATCTTTTTTTTATAACAGAACATAGTTAAATAATCAATTTTTTATTGCTTTGCTATTAAAAGAAATTTGGAATAGATATTGAAAAATATGGTGAAAGTCTATCTTCAGATCATAAAACTTATTGGCCCATTGATCCTGACAAATCAATTAAAGAAGAGGCTTTACAACTTAATAATTTTAATGAAAACAGAGCAAATCTATTTATTAAAGGTAGTATTTGGTCATTGTTTTTTAATGAAATTTATAGCAAATAATTAATTATTACTTGGTATTTTTATTTAAAGATGCTGTAAGAATGCTCTCCCAAGAAATAGCAACTACTCCACCAGTCAGAAAATTTGTAAGAAGTTATTATTTAAAACATGCAAATGTTGTAATTTGTCCAAATAAGATTTTAACAGAAGAGGATAAAAGTTGCTGGGTAATTCATTAAAAATTTTTTTCCTCGATTGATAAAAAAATAATATTAACCATCAAAAAAAAATTTTTTTTATGAAAAATAAGTCATTCCGATTTTTGAAAAAACCAATTCAAAAATTTGCTAACAGTGGACAATTTGCTGAAATTTTAAAAGCAGAAGACGACGAAATGATAAAAGTTTCAATTGAATTAGATGATAAAGAAAAGTTTTTACGAAGACTAAAGGAATATATAGTTAGTGATAATGCCACCAATGACCCAACTATTAATGAATGGAATAAGTATAGAATGGAAGCTGTTGATCAAGCATATAGTGCTAATCTTGTTCCGTTCTTGAATTCGTGGCTAAGAACAATACTCAAGAATGATGCTGAACAATGGATTATGGAAAAATTGATGTTAAGTCTTGAAAATGTATGTAGTCTTTGTATTTTGTTCAATTATATCATGTTAAGCTATTAATAACAATAACAAATAGTGGTGATTAATAATCATTTCTTTCATCTTTTTTAATAGAAAATTAATTTTAAACCATTTAGACCTGCTGGGTCATCTAGAAGAAATGATACATCTGCTGAATCATCATCTAATAAAAATGACTTGCCCTCTGTTTTAGCAATTTCATGGGGTGCTGGTGGTCATAAAGCTAATACAGAGTGCGTATTGGTTGGCAGTCAAGGAGAAGTTATGGATACTTACGATTTTGGTGATCTCAAGAGTGGTCAAGAGGATTTTTTTGGATTATTGAACCAATACAAACCAGAAGTTGTAGTAGTTAAATGCTATGATATTAAAACGAAATATTTATTGGAAACAGTCCAGACTTTTGTCAAAGAGTATAATGATGAAAAAAATGGTTATATTCCTGTGATGGTAGTTAATGATGAACTTGCTCATATTTATAAAAATTCAAAAGCTGCCATTAAAGAACACCATGATCGCAATACAACAGAGGTTACTCGTTATTGTATTGCATTGGCTAGAACAATTCAAGATCCTCTTAATGCTTATGCATCTCTTGGTGAATTATTAGCAGATATTTCCCATCATCCATTACAAAAACTTGTGAGTATCTATCTGATGATGATGATAATGATGATGATAAGAATTTATTCATTTATTTAGATCCATTGCTAAAATATATATGCATGTATTTTTAAACAGTTACCTAAAGAAAAGGCACTTCAAGGCTTGGAACGTGCCTTGATCAACATAATAAGTCAAGTTGGTGTCAATATAAATGATGCTATCAGAAACCCCTATAAGGCTGAAATGTTGAAATATGTATGTGGGCTTGGTCCTAGAAAAGTTGATGCTTTACTTAAAATACTTAGATTTGATGATCATGAGGAGGTGACAACAAGGAAGGATTTAGAATCATACCTGGGAAAAAATATAGTTTATCATAATTGTATTCCGTTTATTAGAATCTATCCAAAACCAATTGAATATTTAGATAATACAAGAATTCTTCCACAACATTATATTCATGCCCGTAAAATGGTTACAGGTGCATTGGAGCTTGGTGATGATGAAATAGAAGACGATAACGAGATTGCGATAAAATTGGAAGATTATAAAAAATTGAAATTAGAATCATCTAAGCTTAATGATTTGAATATCGAGGATTATGTAACGCGTATTAAAGATTTAGATAAATCAGCTACATTATTCTTGATTCATATGTACAAAAAAGAATTGCTTGATCCATTTGAAGATTATAGAAGATCATTTGAGCCATTGAAACCAGAAGAGGTTTTTGCAATGTTAACTGGAGAAACAGAAGAAACTTTGGCCTATGGAATGGTAATACCAGTCACAATCACCAACATTAAACCAAAATTTGTGGAGGTTAAATTATTATCAGATTTGAGAGGTACAATTTTACCAAGTAAAAATGAAAAAAATTTTGAAATAGGTCAAATGGTGATGGCAAAAGTTTTGAAAGTTGATAAAGAAAAGTTTTCAGTGATTTTAACTACAAGACATATTGAACATGATGATGATGATGAAAAACTAGATAAAACACAATTGGATGATTATTTTGATCACGAAGCAAAGAAAGAATATATTGAACCAAAACCAAGTAAAATATAAATTTATTCTTTTTTTAAAGTTATATTATTAATCATAATATTTATAATTTAATATTTATTTATTATTAGTAATAAGAGAAACACTTATCCCCAAAGTTGAGTTTATACGTACTCTTGATCATCCATATTTTGTCAAAGTTAAAGATTACAAAGAGGCAGAAAATCATCTTGCTGAGAAACCTAATGGAGAAATTATTATTAGGCCCTCATCAAAGGGATATAATCATCTTGCAATAACATGGAAAGTTTGGGATGATATTTATCAACATATTGGTAAGTATATTTTATTGTTATACAAAAATGAGAAAATATTCAGAAACATCGTTATAAGCAAAATCCTAAACCAAAATGATAATAGATATTATTGAGAGAACTGAAGATAAAGATGGAAAGGAAGTCGTATCTTTTACAGTAGCAGGTGGAAAGGATGTGTATAGTGATATAGATGAATTGATAGTGACATATGTTGAACCAATTTATGGAAAAGTTGAAGAGTTAACTTCCCATATCAAGTATAAGCCATCTAAAGAAATTTTAAGTATGTTTTTTTTTGAGGGAGAGAATATTGACCAATCAAATAAAGTAATTTACTAATTAATTATTTTTAAAATAGATTACTTCTTGGAATCTAGCCTTAGATCTAATCCAAGGATGTCATTATATGGCTTTACATTGGATAGACAAAGACCAGCATACTTTATTTTTTCTTATAAAATCAAGCCTGATACACCAATTGTTGATTTGGTAAGTTTGAGTTTATTAATTAATTAATTATTCATATTTATCTATTTATTAATTAATAATTTATATGAATTTATGTGAATTAGAGTGGATACATTTATTCAAATGGGTTTGTTTTAAATAATAAGAAATACAAGAGTGTAAATGATCTGATTAATGGATTCAAAATCAGTTTAACATCACTCAAAAAATATTAAACATAATTGAATGCCACTAACTTTATATATTTGGAAATGATATATTTTCTATTATTATTATTATAATTTTTTTAAAAAATCATATTATTATTATTAATGCAAATTTTAAAAATCATATATAGATGAAAAAAAAAAATTTTTTAAAAATAATAAAAATAATAAAAAAGTTTATTATTAATTAATAATTATTTTTTTAACAAAGTTAATTTTTTTAATATTTTTTTTTTTAACATTAAGTTAACATTAAGTTAAGTTTGGATGGAAAGTCTGTGTTCATTTCATTATGAAAAACCTTGTCATCTTGACCAAAGAAATACAAATAAGGAAATTGTTTGCATAAAAAACCTACAAACCTTTCTTATATACACTCACTAGACAAAAGTCGGGCACATTTTTAAACAAAAATTGCGCAAAACATACTTAATAATAATTAAATAAAAAACTTTTTTTTGCAACTTAGGTTCACCAAATTATGTATGCAAAATTTCACATCTTTAATGTTTTTATTAAACCAATGGTTAAAAAAAGAAAATTTCGACCAAATTTTTTTTGACAAAACAGGATCACCAAAATTGACTATTTTTTTTCTTCAAAAAATGATTGTTGAAAAATGCACATAATAATCATACCCAAAAATTTTAAAATTCGATAAACAAAGTAAATAATAATATTAATATCTTGTTGGCCGTCCATTATTATCAATTACTGCTTCGACTCTCCTTGGCATGCTCTCAATTAATTTAATTGGGACATCATTTGTAATTTTACTCCATTCTTCTTGTAATGCAGACTCCAACTCATTAATACTTGTCATATTTTTTGGGCGTTTTCTAATTCTTCTCTCCAGCTCTGACCATAAATGCTCAATTGGATTCAAGTCAGGGGACTGACTTGGCCAATTAGACAAAACATTAACTCCGTTCATTGAATACCAATTTTTTACAACCCTTGCAGTATGAACCGGAGCGTTATCATCTTGATATAAATACCCCCTCCTATTAAAATCATTCTCAATCAGAGGTAGCAAATGATCTTCTAGTACTTTTATATACCCTAAGCTATTTAAATTGCCATCTACTGTCACCAATGGACCTAGACCATTTCCCGAAAAACAACCCTACATCATCAAACCACCACCCCCGAATTTTACAGTAGGAGTCATGTTTTCAATATTAAATCTGGTACCAGAGGGTCTCCAAACAAGTCCTGGCCCACATAATCCCAAATCTGTAATATAACAATTACCTCCACTTATTAATATATTACCACTATGTAAATCACAATGGATTAAATTTTTTTCATGTATATCATCTAATGAATAACATAAATATTTGAAGATTATAATTCTGTCTTTTAATGTTAAATTTAAATGATTTTTTTTGTAAATAATCCTTTAAGTTTCCTTCTGGATGATAATTTAAAAACAATTGCATAATTTCCATTATCTGGGAATTTAGTTATACCAAAGCACTTAACAATTGATGATGATTTAATTTTACAATAATTCACTGCCTTCAAATAAATAAA
>CAUDNR010004621.1:34307-44353 GCA_958430865.1 Entrophospora sp. SA101 | reverse complement strand
GGGGTCATAAGATCATCTTCTATCCAAAATTTCATTGTGAGCTTAACTACATTGAAATGTATTGGGGGGCTGCTAAATGGTGTGTTAGGCAACATTATAATTACACATGGAAAGGTCTTCAAGAGAATGTTCCCAGAGCCTTTGATTCTATACCATTGAAATGAATTAGAAAATATACAAGAAGGGCTGCAAAATTTATGGACTGTTACAGGCTAAATATATTGTAAAAAAATATAAGTCTCAGAAAATTTCCAGATGATGTTGTGGAAGAAATTGATGAATTAATATAAATGCATTTTGGGGAAGTCACGTGATAAAAATTAAAAATGTCATTTTTGTAAAGTGATAAAAAATATTTTGCTTGAATTTGAAACATTTTGCTTGAATTTGATGTGTTAGAGTGACCTGCACCGTACGACTTGCTCACTCATAGACGGAAAGTAAAGAAATGTTTTGATTAAAGATTTTCTTTTTTCTTTTTAATAACTACAAACAACTACTAATATTTCCATCCTCTTTATCACTATATAAATTAATAATCCATATTAATATTAAAAAAATATTCTATTTTTTTAATACATAATATTAATATATATAAAATAACGAGATTAATATATTATACGTTTTCGTTGATTGTAATTATCGAAATATGGATGATATAATGCCAATTTTGCTGAAATTCGTTTACTAGGTTCATAAACCAACATATTCTATATGTATATTGAAAAAAATTATATAAATTATTTATCCATATTTTAGTGTATATATATGTGTATGTATGTATATATATATATATATATATAAGTACCTCTAATAAATCGATTGCTTCATAGTCCAGGTTTGGAATACGTGATTTTAATGATTTTGCTACCCAGTTAGGGAAATTTACTTTATAATTTTGCAAGTTCGAAACTCCAGGCCATGTATTTTCATTTGGTGTACCAAGTAAACTTGTTTTGTGTGGCGTGGGAAAAAACCATTTTAGTCAATTTATAATATATAATAAAAATCTATATAAATAAAATACCTAAATATTTTAAAAAGTTGGTCTATTCCACTGCCACCTAGAAAATTATTTTCTTATAATTAGCAAATTTTTTCTTTTCTATCACCATCATCATTACCAAAATATATATACCTCTGAATAAAGCATCATTCAAAAACATTTCAGCAAATATACAGGCTACACTCCAAATATCTACACCAGTTGAATATTGTTGACATCCGAGAAGTATTTCAGGTGCTCTGTACCATAAAGTTACAACCTACAATAATAATAATAATTACAATAATTAGGATTTATTATTCGTGAATCAGACAATTGATTGATATATATAGATAATCAAATGTTTATTGACATGATATAAATTAATAAAAACCTATTCCTGCAGGATTATGTTTACGATATTTCCTTGCAAGCTCGGGAATTACATTCCAATTTCCTTGATGAGTTAAAAAAAATCCAAAAATGAATGAATTAGAAAACTATTGATCAATCATAAATAATAATTATTATGTTGTTGTTTTGATGATGGATACAATTAATTAAATGATCAATAATCAAATAAATAGAAAGAAACCTTTATATCTAGCGGCATCAATTTCTTTTTCTCGTTGACTTGCTTTAGCAGGATTTGGCATGTTTTTATTTAATTTTATTAGAAAATATTTAAAATTTTGTTTGAACTTTGTGAAACGTAAAATTAATCATTCAAAAAATAAGGCAAAAAGACAAAAACGTCGCACTACTTTATAACAATTTTTTTGTTGATTACATTGGTTTACAATTAGAACGTAAATTAGATCTTTGAAGAATTTCCGATGATGGTTGTCCAAGTTCTTGTAACTTTGCGTTGAAAAATAGAATTGCAAATGATAAAAAATAAAACCAATTTTTTCATAAACATACTTCTCGCACCAAGTTTATTATAGCTTTGTCTTGTTGCCCATTATTATTGTTGAAATCTGGTAACTCATATCCTTCAATGATTGTTTTTTGATATTTTGGATACTTCTCATTAAGCCATTTTGTTGAATACTGTATAAAATTAATAAATAAAAATATTTGAATTTTTTTTTTTTCAACCCAATTAATTATCTTTTTCATGGGATTCTCGCTGGTTCATACAAGTATTTTTAAGTGATTCCATTACTTTATCCATTCCTTCACACATTCCATCAATATTGTCTTCTGTAAGACCCATATTCTCTAATGTTTTAACATGTCTCCCATAAATACATCTGTAATACTCTATATAAAAAAAAAATAGTCCGTTATTTGAATTTTAATACTCTTGAAAATTTTCATGAATTTGCAACAGTGGCAAAGTCCATCTTTCCTCTGTAATCTTTCCATGAGTTTTCCATGAATACGATACATTTCTGGAGAAAACATAGAATTTCAAATCACAGATCAGTTTATTTTTTACAAGGATGCTGGCCTATTTATTAGAAAAAAAAAATACATTAAAAATACAGATGGGAACCACAATTAGCCATAATTCAATTTTCATATGCCACAATTAGTTACAACTAGTTACGATAAATTGAAGAGCCATATTTAGCCGGACAAACAAACATTTACATCCACTTGTTCAGAACTATTTTGTAATTTGTTCATTGTTTGATTAATTTTAACCAAGTAAACTTGTTTTGTGTGGCGTGGGAAAAAACCATTTTAGTCAATTTATAATATATAATAAAAATCTATATAAATAAAATACCTAAATATTTTAAAAAGTTGGTCTATTCCACTGCCACCTAGAAAATTATTTTCTTATAATTAGCAAATTTTTTCTTTTCTATCACCATCATCATTACCAAAATATATATACCTCTGAATAAAGCATCATTCAAAAACATTTCAGCAAATATACAGGCTACACTCCAAATATCTACACCAGTTGAATATTGTTGACATCCGAGAAGTATTTCAGGTGCTCTGTACCATAAAGTTACAACCTACAATAATAATAATAATTACAATAATTAGGATTTATTATTCGTGAATCAGACAATTGATTGATATATATAGATAATCAAATGTTACCTCATGAGTATGAGCTTTTATTGGAAGACTACATACTCTTGCTGATCCAAAATCAGCTAATTTTAAATTCCCATTAGAATCAATCAACAAGTTATGCGGTTTCAAGTCTTGATGGAGAATTCGATGCGAATGACAAAAACAAACGCCATTCATTAATTGCCACAAAAATTTCTTTAATAATTTAAAAAGAGATCGAGATAGATTATGATTAATTGATTAATCGATCAATTAATGTAATTTCTAAATTGGTTGATCTAATTGGTTACTTACTTTGACAATAATTTCTGATAATCCATTATTTTTTATATACTTCTTTAAATCTGTTTCAAGATATTCAAATACCAAATATATATTATTTTCAGATTGAACTGTATCTAATAATCTATCAATTATAATTAATAATTATTAATAAGATTTAACAAAATCAAACATCATCCACCACACACAAAAATTCCTTCCTCTAAAAAAAGAACGCCTTACTTCACAATGTTCTTATTATTAATTCTCTTTAGTATTGATATTTCTCTAATGGCTGTATAAGGTATGCCTGGCATACTACTACCACCACCAGCAAACTGATTTTGTATACGAAATTTTTTTAATGCAACAACGCATCCTGTTTTTTGATCTCTGCCTCTATATACCACACCAAATGTCCCTGTTTTTATTGATTTTATTGTTATAAAAATAACCATAATAATAATAAGATAATAAAATAAATTCTTTAAAATTTGATTTATTTATGGCTCGTGAATTCACAATATTGTTAAAAAAACTAACCTTCTCCAACTTTTTCAATCTTTATGTACCTATCATCCATATTATTATATATTTTTAGAAATTGAACTTATAACATATATATATATTAAAATGTGAAAATATAATTATGTACAAGAATAGTGTGTGTGGGCGAGAATGATAAAAATAGAAAGAAAGCTTGAAAAATAATTAATTACATAATTATAATTGTATATATTAATATGGGACATACTGCAACAAAACCAGACAAAGCGAACATTATGTTACACGGTTATTGATCATCAACATACGGACGCGATCTCATAATACCAACGAACAAGAATTGGTTAATGGTGGTTATGACAATAATGATAACAAAGATGAAGAAGACGAGGAGATAGAAGAAAATAGTGATAATGGCGAGGAAGGAAATAAATCCAATAATACAATTGAAGAGAGTTTTTCTTGCAAAATAAAAAATTTTTTTATATATTAATATATGGTTGGTTCGGTCTAAAGACCTCCTGTTGCTGCGCCACGCGCTCAACAAAAATTGCGATTTCGTGATTCGTTCAAAAATGCAATGAAAGGTCTTCACGTGATTTTGTTAAACAATTATTTTCTTCCTGCCAAATTTAGATATGATTGTCGATTGTTAGTCTAAATTTAGCAATGATCCTGGCACATGAGCATAATAAAGTGCATGTTTTAAGAATAGAACTCTACAACAAATAATTTTTTTAGAAAATATCTCTATTACATTAAAATTAAAGACTTATTCCATCAATTAATAGAGCTCTTTTTAAAAGGTAGGATAGAACATGACTTCTATACTTTTAAAATTTGCACAAAATTTAGGTCTTTAGAATGTGCTAACTATATAATTCAAAAAATAGTTTAAATCAACATGAAACACGAAAACATTCTAATTATCATGAGTATCCTTTAAATGTCCCTTCTCCTTCAGAATTTAAAAGATCATTAATTTTTAGTATTGACCTTACATCATAGAAGTTTAGGGGAAAAGTCATTGACTATTCAATGTGGTGAGGGTATGTTATTAAAGGTGATATTTGCCTGCTAGACATTCTTATCTATGTTGATTCATTGGAGAAGAAGGCAGTGAAAAATTAAGAGATTTAATTGGTGATGAAGATTGGGCAATTAGGTATTATGTATGACAATAATCAATATGTTTATGCAGATATTATTAATAATCCAATAAAAGTAGTATGGAAGGAGGTTGAGTTAGTAGAAGTCAATGGTATTAGTATTTCTTCAAATATAATTAATTTTTTAACAAATAAAGGATATGATATTTTTTTAGGGAATTGTTATTCGCACCCCTCCCGTGACTAAGTGTAGTAATGTGACCAATGAATGGCTTTAAAATGTGATGATTTTATTGGTTCATCTTTGTCTTAGTCACGGGAGGGGTGCGAATAACAATTCTGTATTTTTAATATTAAAAATCATTCATTGATTAAGTGTCGATCACTTTCGATCGTTTTGTGTGAAATGGTTTGAAATTATTATTATATTTATCTAACACTCCTGATTCTAATACCAATCAATACTAGTAACAAAAATTTTTTCGAGTAAAATATAAACGAGGTAAATAAATCTAAAAAAAAAAAATAATTAGTCAATTATTCAAATCTAAATTCGATTTTTTGTTCTTGATGATAGGAAATCATAATGGATAATGTAAGATGTTTGATTTGCTCAAGAAGATTAAAAAGTCAGGATTCACTTCTTCTACATGTTAAATCAGCACATTTGAATGCTCCTAATAATACTAATAAGAAAGCAAAAAGAAAACCAAAAAGGCGTAATGGTAATGGTAATGATTATATTTATAATATATTAAAAAATCAAGACTGATTCTAATGAAAATAAATTTACAATTGCTAAATTTGAAGACAACAGTGATGATAGAGATGATAATGGTAATGGCATTGATGAAATTAAAAAAGGAGACAAAGATAGAAATCTTATAATTATTGATGATGATGATGAGTGGGAGGAGAGGGAAATTGACAATGATAGCAATGACAATGATATGAGTACGAGTATGAATATTATTAATGACAATGATATGGGTATGGGTATGAGCACGAGTACGATTAATGACAAAGTTCAAGATATAAAAGAAATCAGCATTAATAATAATAATAGTAATATTCAAATCCAAATCCAAATCCAAAATAAAAAACAAGAAAATGACATCAGTGACAATAGTAATAGCAATATTCATAATCAAAATATAAAAAACATCATTACTACATCAACTAAAGGCAAAGAAACTATTAATCAATCCAATAATATCATTGAAATATATCCGCAATTTCCTTGTGAAATGTGCAATGCGTCTTTTTCTTCACTATTAGAATTAAGCAATCATATAGATTCCAATCATCCAGAAGCTTATCACCCAATTCTAATCACTTGTCCTGGATGTAAAGAAGTCAATCATAATAGATATTCGTTTAGTAGACATAAAAGGCTTGTTCATAATATGAAAGGTATTCAGGAGGATGAAATAAGACATGTTCCACTAACATTCAAGCAAAAGAAAGGCAAAAAAAAAAATCAAAAATCAAAAATCAAGGTCCATTAAATAAAGTACAACATAGTAATCAAACAAACAATCAGACACAGAATCCACACGCAATTCCAAATATTAATTCACCAGGACTCAATAATAACAATAATACTTACACCAATAGTGGTAGTCTTCCTCACAATAATCATATCAATAATTTTAACCCCATCAATAATTTTAGTCCTTTTTTTAACCCTATCAATTTTAACGGTATTGGCGAATCAGTTACCATGCAATTTACTTCAACAACAGGACAAGTTGTTTCAAGATCCTTCATTAGATGTAAGATTTGCAATATGAATTGCGAATCCGATCTAGCCTTTTCACTTCATAAAAGACAAGCACACTGATAAATTGAACCACCAAATTATTTTTCGAATAATATCAATTTTATAAACCTAATTGATAATAATAGTAATAATAGTTATAAATTATTGATACAAATAGTTTTCATGATTTTTATTTTTTTTTATTTTAAGCTTGTAAGAAAAAATTTCAAACTATTAAAATATAACCACATGTTAATTAAACAGGGTAAATAATTTTTGCATATAAGTACTTTTATCGATTGATTTATTTTTCTCTGTGCGCATCTCACCATTTACACGTCACGAGTAGTTAACAGAGTATCAACAATAGAAATACTCAATTTTGGTTTCAACAACACCTACAAAAATAGCAACGATGTTCAGCAGTTCTTCTAATTTACCTCCTTCATATCAGCTTACTAGTTTAGATGATGATCCATCCAATTATCCACCACTTGTCATCAATAAAGGCTTTATGAAGCTGGTGATAATGGTGTGGTGGCTAATTAGGAAGAAAAAAGAAACTATTCACTTTCTTCAATACTTGACGAAAATTCATTAATTTCTTTCTATATCAAGCAAAAAAAATTAAAAGACGTCACGACAATGATGATCAACTTTTAACTTCCTACAAGTGGAGAATGTTTTAGATATCCAAAGCAGCTTTTGAAATACTTGAATATGAGGCAGATGAAATGACCGATATCATGAAAAAATATGAACCAGCCAATTAATTGTAAATCCAAAGTTATGTAATAATAACAATAGTGGTACCAATATAAGTAATAATAGTAATAGTACAAGTAATAATAATAGCAGCAGTGATAATAGCACCATAATACTAGCCATGATAATAATATCAGTAGTAGTAATAATAATAATAATAATAAAATAATGCAACATGTCCAATCTAATAATACATAATGGAATATGGAAGTATAATCTAGCTTGGTTTTTGTTCAGGAAGTGATTTAACATTGATGACAGAGTTCAAATATATTAACGTGATATATGACGATTCAAGTGATGATAATCTTACATTGACACCAAATTTGGTACCTGATGATGAAAACAACTCTTTTGGAAATGTTGCTTGGCCATTTCCATCCACCACTACACATCTTTTACAAATTGTTTTGATGATAATATACTCACTACAAGCAACAATAGGCAATAAAATTCCTTTTACAATATGGGAAGATCCTGAAGAAAGCATGTGTTTGTTTTTTTTATATTATTAAATAATAATTTAGTAAACTTGTATGCTGCTACGAATAAAAATTGCCTAGTGTTTCTTATCAACAATGAATTGTTATTTCTTTGGTTTCAATATTGTCATTATTACTTACTATGCACCTAGTGTGGACATTTTTCAATTAAATATGTGGACAGTGAATTTCAAAAAAAATCGACGTGCTTTGTGGCTTGTCATTGAGAATTATTAGTTATTTTTGATCTTAGCAAGGTTATAATAAATAAGTCTACATATTATATTGCTTGATTAAATGTAATTGTCAAGATCCATATCTTTGAGGATAATTCTAACTTCCTTGATATTAGTCTCATACATATTTCCATCCAAACCTCATAATAGACTTGTTAGTTTAGAACTTGGATTAAAGCTCATAGGGTTTAATTTGATCCATTTGGAGTTATAGGGTCATGACCCATGATATTATTGCAGTTCCATAAACCTCAAAGCTTGCACAATTTTTTGATATGTGAGATTTGAAACTTTCATTTAATCCATAACCTTGATCTTTGTGACTCTCTTTTTCAAGTAAATAAGCATATACTTACCCACAATGGATTTCTTGACAAAATTCAGGAATTGATCCATGAATATACTTAGCAAAATATTTCTTGGGGGACAGTATGAAATAGTTGAGCATTTTTTTCATATTGCTTTTGATGTAATGGAAGAAAATTCAAATGTGATACTCTAGAAGCTGGATCTCAAAAAGAGTCTATTAGATTATAGATTGTATGATCATGTTGTTTTGTAAGAGAACAAGGCTATAAGAATAGTCAATAATAAGCCTTGATATGTATTTAATGATAGCATAGTGGACACTGTTGCAGATCACAAAAAAATGATCAACATAACATATGTTATGGTGAAAGTTCTTGCAAAAGTTTGATTATAAAAGTGTGAGATAATTTTGATCTTGCTGATGATCTGGACTTAGAGAGGCTACAGCTATATTCTAGTGAAGTTTCAGAAGCAACAGGCTCTGTGTAACCGCCTGCATATTATACAAATGACTTTTGCACAAAATGAGTGTCCATTATGCTTTTAATGATTGTAGAGATTTTGTCAAAATATCATAACAATTTTATTCAGATTGTCCCCTGGTCTATGATTTTATTAGTTCCATTCCCAAGGATTATGGCTTTTCTTGTTCCGAATTTTGCATGCAGGCTGACACAAAAATCCCCACAATACAGATAATGCATTGAGTTCATCAACACAATGCTGAATATGTGCATCTACAGGGTGGTGAATAGGATACATTTTATATTATATAGACAGAAATATCAGAAAAAATAATAATTAATGGATCTTTATTGCATAGGTGATGACTCCAACATGTAACAATCATCAATGTTGACAATCGAAAGATGTTGCCTAAACCCTCCAAATAAATCCATGTCACCATCACCAGGGCCCAACCTGTAAACTGTAAATAAAATAAATAGTGACTGACTATCTTTGTCATTATTGTCAAGGATGTTCACAGCAAGCTGTCCACTGTACATTGGGCTTGGTTACCCAACTGATAACCCGCAGGCTGTGGCTACAAAGTGCTCCCAATTCTCCATTTTTAATCTAGTGAAAACTTGGTGAGAAAATACTCACTTTCCTTTATAGCAATTTGCATTCTCTTTTTAACAACGTCCCTTATTTCCTTTAACCTTTCTTTGACCTTGGAATAATTTTTTATGAAAATGTTGTGGAGTAGTTAAGGGACATTGAAGAAGAGAAAGAAAAATGCTTTGAGGTTTTTAAGTGCATTGATCAAGTATAGACAACAAAACGTAAAGCCTTAAAATTTGCATTTTGTCAACTTTATTAAGTGTTTTATATACAGTCAGACTCCTATATAGTCACACACCTCGGGACCATAGTGAAATTTCAAGAATTTGGTGACTATAATGTTTGTGACTATACAGGACATGTTTTTACTAAATTAATTAGCAGGGATTTTTTCAAATTAACAAAAAAATGTGACCTTTATTACATGTAAAGATTCCGATTGAAAATTTGCTTTTTTGGACTATTTGCTAAATATTTCCATTAATACCATACCAAACCTTTGTATTACTCACCTTGCTGGTGGAATGA
>CAUDNR010004621.1:18859-33164 GCA_958430865.1 Entrophospora sp. SA101 | reverse complement strand
TGGTTAGGTTAATAAAATTTTTCTTTTTTTTCATGTTTCTTTGTTCAATTATTTCCGATGATCTGCAAGTGTCCTTATATTTATGATAGAAATTTGGCAAATAATTATATGATTTATAGTTTATTAATATTAACATATTTAATATTAAAAAAATTGGGATTTCACGTAAATTGGTAATCAAAACCAATTCCCGTTCGACAATATTAATGTTATCAGCAGTAATGTAAAATTTATTTATTTGAATTTAGTTGCTAATTTTGTTACAAATAATCCTGTTATGATCATCTTGACAATAGTTATTGGTAGTTGAATGCTTAATAATAATATATATATATTGTATGCGTATTAATCTTTTTTTTTTCTTTATTAAAAAATAAAATAAAACATACTCATTTTTTTTTAAAAAAAGCCATCATTCTACAACTCTGTCTTATAAAAATAATCCTTTACCAAAGAAACGAAAAAAAAATAAATTATAAAAAAATTTATTATATAAAGATGATTTATGACGCCTTTTCACTTCTCATTCCTATGATTCATCAGGAAATTTTCCCCACCGTAATATTATGTCCATAAATTTCAATATGTAAAGTTGTAATATTTGCATAAAAAATTATGTAATATTTACACTCAATGTAATAATTGCATAATTTTTGTATGATTTTTGCAAAATATTATGGGGCCTGCCGCAAACTTACATAAATAGTGTAATAATTATATAAATCCGCATCAGAAAAAATTCCCTGATGAACCAATTTTCAACCAATTATCTTCATCTTTTTGATCATTTGAGCCCAAACATTAGATTAAAATAGGAATAGAGATACTGACGACGTTGGTATCATTATTGTGTGTTGCTTGGGGGGATGGCTGGCTGGTTTTGAGAGATGTCATTTACAATACACAAGATTGGGATCAATCCTTGAGCAATTTAAATTTTTCTTTGAATGCTTGGATATTTTTTAAAGATAATGATTCAATGACTTTAAGTGTGTCAGTGTCAATTGCTGATAACAATGTGATTGTGGCAATTCAATTACTGAAGAATTGTCATTGCTGTTGCCATTCTCATTGGACAAGCATTCTTTTTCATTTGAACTAAAATCAATACTTGAGCAATTTAAATCTTTCTTCGAGTAAGATGCTTTGAATTCTTCAATATTTTTTAGCGACAATAATACAATCGCTTGAAGTATGTCAGTATCAATTGCTGACAATAATGATTGGAATGATGAAGAATAGTCATTGCCATTACGCTCATTCTCATTGGACAAGTATTATGATTCGATTGTTTTTGAGTTCTTCAGTGTTGTTGGACGACGACGATGATTTGATTGCTTTAATTTTTTCACTATTTTCACATGATGATGATGATGATCCGATCGCCTCAAGTTTTCAGTATTTTCAGACAACAATGGTGATTTAATCGCTTCAATTTTTTCAGTGTTATCAGATGACGATAGTTTGAATGATTGAATTGATTTGATAAATCGAAGCATATTGGCGTTGATTGTAGATAAAAATGATGATAGTGAAAAAAATTTGTTATCATGCTGTTCAATTACAGCAATATTATCGGTAGCAATTCCTGGTTCAAGTTGTGTATCTTGCATTGTCATCAAAATACTTTCTTGATTTTGCTCATCATTG
Organism: Entrophospora sp. SA101; assembly: GCA_958430865.1. Classification (NCBI taxonomy): domain Eukaryota; kingdom Fungi; phylum Glomeromycota; class Glomeromycetes; order Entrophosporales; family Entrophosporaceae; genus Entrophospora; species Entrophospora sp. SA101. Next base: position 31,514 of record CAUDNR010004621.1, on the reverse strand, counting down.
ATTTTATTTTTAATAATTTCAGTGTTGTCAAATGATGATGATGATTCGATTGCTTGGATTGATTCGATAACTTGAAGCATATTGGTTGTAGATAAAAATGATAATAGTGACAACAATTCTTTATCATGCTGTTTAATCACAGCAACATTATCGGTAATGATTTCAGGTTTCACCATCGACTTCAGTTTTGTAATCTAAGCCAACATCATAATTTGATTCATCATCTAAGCCAACATCACAATTTAGCTCAGATGTCAAATCAGATTGTGATATTAACTTGGATGACGAATCAAATTATGATGTTGGTCTCTCAACTATAAATCAACAAGAATAGAACTGTCAAGAGTGTTGATTTCGGATAAAGATGGTAATTATTCATCAACTTGTGGGTATAGCAACTCCATTAAAACAGTTACCAAATATCAAGAAGAATGACAATGTTAGCTGTTGTAAACATAACAGTTATGTTGATTTCAACTTTTTTTTTTTTGTAAAAGGTGTAAAAACGTGTTTGTTTATTTAAAAAGTTTTCTTTTAGAAAAAAGGTTTTGATGAAAATTTTTTAAGAAAAGTTTTTTTAAAGTTTATGAGAGGTTTTCATGAGAGTTTTATAAGGTAAAATTCATGGGAGATTTTTTTTGGGAAAAAAAAGATGTGTTTATCAATTATATCGATCAATTATCGGACAATTGGTATTGAAACAAATTTAATACATTAGGTTAAAATAAGACCAGAACAAACATGTAAAATCTTAGATGCAGTGACTAACTTAATGTAATTGATGATACTTTGTTGTAATATAGTAATAAGGGATTATTGATCAATTATCAACATATTAGGTTATAACAATAACAAAAATGTGACTAATTTAATGTGACAATTTTTGTTAATTTACCCATAAATATAAAGGATTTTTCCCACGATGAACTCTCTTCAGTTATAATTTGCCCATCATTGCATTACAATGACAATTATTACTGTTTTTATACAACAATTAAAGAAAAATCTACATGAGAGTAAAAAAAAATAATGCTACTTACTACTTTAACCCGTCCATTATTTTTAATTCCTTCGTCAGTATCACTTTACGTATTTCTGAACGAAATGTTTTATAATTTTCCTACTAGATAAAAATGCTTGATATTTCCACGGGTTTATAATGTCATTATATAAAATTAAGGAAAATAATATTTACCTTTCGGTCATTAATATTAATTAGTCAATTTAATTATCAATTTCGTCAAGTATGACAAGTCAAAGAAAAAGATATTTTGTCAATGCGTGATATTTTTTTCTCACATTTATAAAAATTAAAAAATGTTTCAAAAAATGTTTCAATATAATTAATTATATTACTACCAACATCATAATTACAATATTTACTACATTTAACACGGTTTATTTATAAATTTATCTCTTAAACGGTCAAAGTAGTATTCTTTAATGGTAACACAAAATGATTTTTTGATCACGACCTTGCATCCTTATTGGCCAATTTAACGATATGTAAAGTAAAAATAGTCAATCGACCAACTTTTAAGGAAGATTTTACAAAAACCACAAGGACAACAACCGAATTTTTATTCACAGTTCAATCAGCTAAATCTCAAAGATCATTTTCGTATTAGGAAGTGGTACCTTCAGAAAAAGTTTTTTATAACAGGAAAAAAAAATTTCTGCTATCAATAGCCGAAAAACCGTTTAAGGGATTTATGCATTTGTTACACGATTCTAAAATTGCATATTAATATAGGGCTGGGAAAACACTATGATTCGAAAGTACTTTAAAAAAAAGAATGTGACCGCCTCAGCATAGTGGAAATTTGAAATGTTACACTAATTTTTTATATTGTGCAACGTAGCTTTAAAATACACGGCAAACATTCTGGCAATAAAAAGTAAGTGATAAACTGGATTTGAATTTGATCCGAACTTGATCTCCAATTTAGAGAGGTAACAACTATACACTGGCGAAGTTTCAGAAGCAATGAGTTCTTTACAACGTTTAGTATAACAACAAACTTCCACTATGCTCGTGTACACCATCAATTATTTATCCTATTGGTTTTTTTTCTGGGAGGACAGACATGTATTGAATTTTTTTTTTTTGGAAAAACAATTTATTTTTTGAGAGAGTCCAAGGTGACAAAACATGGGTGTTGTTGTTTGGTTTGGTTTGGGTCTCCTAAAGAAATGTGTTAATAACTAACCAGAGGTACTTTTTTTTATTTGTATTGATATGTATGAGGTGTCTTTTATTTTAGTCTATAAATATTTTAATTAGAATCAAAACATGGAACAGATCTTGCTGGGTAATTACAAGATTTTCATTGATAATATTTTGCTTTGCGTAATCATAATAATAATACCATTATTAATATATAATCACAAGATATCAAGGCAGCATTGACTGTTGAAAAAGAAACAATTCAATATGCAATGTTTGATTATTGGAAATTTTATAGATGTTGAAGCATGCACACCACCTTGAACACATTTCAGTCAGGGAATAAGCTAAATATGGAAATAGATTCTGGAAAAATTGGAACCCGTTTTGTTGATCAATTCATATATATTACAAATGGTCTAATGTGATACTTCTGTATATGTTGAACAAAAAAATTTTTTTAATAAAACTCATATATAAAAGTTGAAACAAATTCTTCTGAATATATAACCCGAGGATCACTGCAAAATTTACAAGATATAAAAAGCTATTAGTTGAAGAAAATTTCATTTTTTTTTTTGTTATTTAAGTTCACATTCAAAGTTATTTTGTTAGAAACCTTATCATTTCTTGTAACTTTATACAAAAATTCTTAATAACCATAGGAATAAATAAAATAGAACTTCTAGTTTCTAAGATCTTTAATAGTAAGTTCTGGATCTCAAATGTATTGGTTTAAAAAATAATTTTTGTTAACCAACTAACTATACAAAATTTCTTAATAGTAACCATAGGGATATATAGAATGAACTTCTAATGTATCTTTATTCAATTTCTTAATTCTATCAAAGACTAAGTGTATTTAGTGTGCACACCTGTAATATTAACATTACAATGAAACTTGCTTCAATGAATTATAAATAGATTCTTGTCAACAAATTTTTAAAACTCTTGCCCTATAAAAAATTTAGTCAGAAAATGTATGGTTTTTCCATACATTTTCCGCATATTCTGTATGGAATATACATTAAAAGAGCGTCTTTTCATGCATACTTGCCTTGAAAATGTAACCATTCATTTGTTCCACAAAATCATAAATTGTTACACAAAAATTTATTTAATTATTGAATGGCATTGAGTATTTAGGAAATTTATATAATAATAGATTAGAACGTTTAGATAATACATCTGTACTAGGGTGAAGAAGATGAAGAAGAGGATGAAATACTATAGATAATGAAGATATTAAATTGGAAGGGTCTGAAGAATTAATTTTGAAAGGTGATTTAAATCTTGATCAATCTTTAAAAAATGTGTTGTATGAATTTCAACAAATTAATCAAGACAATGTTGAAGATTGATAATGATATTCATGACCACAAATTAATATGCAATTATCATCATTGTAGCAACTGCTATTTCACAATTTTCGTAATCAAAGCAAGAATCAAAACTGGGCAGATAATTGGTAACAGAGAATCATTACTTTTTTTTTTAGACTTATTTCTGTAGAGGAATTTTTTGAAGAAGGGATATACTTTGATATAGCATATCAAAAAAGCCTTTTAACGAAGGATCTCTTTCTTTGATCATTACAGTCAGGGAATATGCTAAATATGGAAATCGATTCTGGAAAAATTGGAACCCCCCTCATCGATCAATTCATATATGTTGCAAATGAGTTTACGTGATACTTTTGTATATGTTGAACAAAAAATTTTTTTAATAAAATTCATATATAAAAGTCAAAACAAATTCTTCTGAATATATAACCCGAGGATCCCTGAGGATCACTGCAAAATTTACAAGATATAAAAAGCTATTAGTTGAAGAAAATTTCATTTTTTTCATTATTTAAGTTCACATTCAAAGTTATTTTGTTAGAAACCTTATCATTTCTTGTAACTTTATACAAAAATTCTTAATAACCATAGGAATAAATAAAATAGAACTTCTAGTTTCTAAGATCTTTAATAGTAAGTTCTGGATCTCAAATGTATTGGTTTAAAAAATAATTTTTGTTAACCAACTAACTATACAAAATTTCTTAATAGTAACCATAGGGATATATAGAATGAACTTCTAGTTGTTTATTAATGAATATGCCATAAGTTTGCTTTTATCTAAATTTACAAACATTTACATGTAATTATGGGGGACGAAACTAATTACGGGGAACAAAATTAATTATGAATAACAACAGATTAATTATAACGGGAGTGACTTGTATTATGATATTTCCAATATATACAATATAATGAATATAATAAATGATTGAGTCATGTGATTTTATAATCCCGTGACACCAAAAAATATCATTGTTATTTGGGATTTGAAAATTTGACAGTACAATGTAGCATTTGATGTCTTTAGATGGCACGCACTATATTAATACAACTACTAACTTTTGGAACGTTCTCGACCTCCTTCCGGGGACATGAACAAATAAGATTTGATCTATATAGTTCATGCATTATTTACTCATGTAGACAGAAAATTGATGAGAAACAAATATTTGCCATTAATGAATTAGAAAGTTTAAAGAACCAAAGAGTAAGTATTACAGCAGATGAATCAATAAATGCTTGTGGATGTGCTGCAGTTAATATTTTATTTAGCTTTCATGAATTGCTGCCTTGAGACCGTCTGTTAATAATGCTACAATTTCTCAATTGATAATTAACACAGCTAATTAATTTGATATTTCTTTTAAAATATTATATCTTTCATTTCAGATAATGCTGCATACATGTTGAAAGTTTTATTCCAAAAATGAAACATGTATTGCTCATATATTAAATTTGTAGGAGAAATGTGAAAAGTAGGAAATATTAAACCATTATTTGCACATAATCTAGCAAGAAAAAGATGAGTTTCATTTATCTCTCGGTAATATCTTATCTTCTCCTTTACTAAATGGAATTCCTGGCTCAATAAATTGTTTAAAAAATCTTTTGTTGCACGAAACTTAATACTAATTTTTAGTCCAAGAAAAATCCAGCCAATAAGTTCTAATTAACATTTTTGAAATGTTACAATGTTTTTTTAGTATTTTATAAACAATTTTTGATTATAGACGATCTGATGAATAAATCTATTATGATAAATCTATGAACAATTAAATATTGCGGATTACAAGTCTTCTCCTTATAAACCACAACTTCATCATAGTTTAAATTCCCAGTTGAATTAGGTTCAATACAGAACTGTGCCCATATGGAGGCTTATTCAGCTTATCATTGTGCACTGTATGAAAAATATAAAAAAATTTACACGATTTAAAATCTACAGAACCGTGCGTGACACGGGGGTTTCAATTTTTTATTTGCGTTAAAAAAATGAAAAAAATAATATTATTATATCTTTTACATATATAGCATATATAAAATAACGGAATTAATGTATTATACGTTTTCGTTGGTTATAACTATCGAAATATGGATGATACAATGCTAATTTTGCTGAAATTCGTTTGTTGGGTTCATAAACCAACATATTCTATGTATATAAATTACATATAATTGTTATTGATCCGTCTCTTATGTGTGTACAGTATATATAAGTAAGTATATAAGTATATGTGCATACACACCTCTAATAAATCAATTGCTTCATAGTTCAGGTTGGGAATACGTGATTTTAATGGTTTTGCTGCCCAATTAGGAAAAATTACTTTATAATTTGGTAGGTTGGAAACTCCAGGCCATGTATTTTCATTTGGCGTACCAAGTAAACTTGTTTTATAAAATTTTATGCGGGGCGAGAAGAAAAAAATCATTTAATATTAATATAATATAAATGAATAATTATATATAGAAAAATCATATACCTGAATATTTTAAAAAGTTGATCTATTTCACTGCCACCTAGTTAAAATTTTTTCCAAAAAAATTTTTCTTATAGTTCTTAACTCTTATCATCTTCACCATTACCAGAAATATATTTTAAATGTATACATACCTCTGAATAAAGCGTCCTTCAAAAACATTTCAGCAAATATACAGGCTACACTCCAAATATCTACACCAGTTGAATATTGTTGACATCCAAGAAGTATTTCAGGGGCTCGATACCATAAAGTTACAACCTACAATAATAATAATATTATATAATAATGATTGTAATAATTAGGATTTATTATAACAATTATTCATAAATCAGACCAATTGATTGATATAGGAATAAATGGATATTACCTCATGAGTATACGCTTTTATTGGAAGACTACATACTCTTGCTAATCCAAAATCCGCTAGTTTTAAATTTCCATTAGAATCAATCAACAAATTATGTGGTTTCAAGTCGCGATGAAGAATTCGATTAGAATGGCAAAAACAAACACCATTCATTAATTGCCACAAAAATTTCTTTAATAATTTAAAAAGAGATCGAGATAGATTATGATTAATTGATTAATCGATCAATTAATGTAATTTCTAAATTGGTTGATCTAATTGGTTACTTACTTTGACAATAATTTCTGATAATCCATTATTTTTTATATACTTCTTTAAATCTGTTTCAAGATATTCAAATACCAAATATATATTATTTTCAGATTGAACTGTATCTAATAATCTATCAATTATAATTAATAATTATTAATAAGATTTAACAAAATCAAACATCATCCACCACACACAAAAATTCCTTCCTCTAAAAAAAGAACGCCTTACTTCACAATGTTCTTATTATTAATTCTCTTTAGTATTGATATTTCTCTAATGGCTGTATAAGGTATGCCTGGCATACTACTACCACCACCAGCAAACTGATTTTGTATACGAAATTTTTTTAATGCAACAACGCATCCTGTTTTTTGATCTCTGCCTCTATATACCACACCAAATGTCCCTGTTTTTATTGATTTTATTGTTATAAAAATAACCATAATAATAATAAGATAATAAAATAAATTCTTTAAAATTTGATTTATTTATGGCTCGTGAATTCACAATATTGTTAAAAAAACTAACCTTCTCCAACTTTTTCAATCTTTATGTACCTATCATCCATATTATTATATATTTTTAGAAATTGAACTTATAACATATATATATATTAAAATGTGAAAATATAATTATGTACAAGAATAGTGTGTGTGGGCGAGAATGATAAAAATAGAAAGAAAGCTTGAAAAATAATTAATTACATAATTATAATTGTATATATTAATATGGGACATACTGCAACAAAACCAGACAAAGCGAACATTATGTTACACGGTTATTGATCATCAACATACGGACGCGATCTCATAATACCAACGAACAAGAATTGGTTAATGGTGGTTATGACAATAATGATAACAAAGATGAAGAAGACGAGGAGATAGAAGAAAATAGTGATAATGGCGAGGAAGGAAATAAATCCAATAATACAATTGAAGAGAGTTTTTCTTGCAAAATAAAAAATTTTTTTATATATTAATATATGGTTGGTTCGGTCTAAAGACCTCCTGTTGCTGCGCCACGCGCTCAACAAAAATTGCGATTTCGTGATTCGTTCAAAAATGCAATGAAAGGTCTTCACGTGATTTTGTTAAACAATTATTTTCTTCCTGCCAAATTTAGATATGATTGTCGATTGTTAGTCTAAATTTAGCAATGATCCTGGCACATGAGCATAATAAAGTGCATGTTTTAAGAATAGAACTCTACAACAAATAATTTTTTTAGAAAATATCTCTATTACATTAAAATTAAAGACTTATTCCATCAATTAATAGAGCTCTTTTTAAAAGGTAGGATAGAACATGACTTCTATACTTTTAAAATTTGCACAAAATTTAGGTCTTTAGAATGTGCTAACTATATAATTCAAAAAATAGTTTAAATCAACATGAAACACGAAAACATTCTAATTATCATGAGTATCCTTTAAATGTCCCTTCTCCTTCAGAATTTAAAAGATCATTAATTTTTAGTATTGACCTTACATCATAGAAGTTTAGGGGAAAAGTCATTGACTATTCAATGTGGTGAGGGTATGTTATTAAAGGTGATATTTGCCTGCTAGACATTCTTATCTATGTTGATTCATTGGAGAAGAAGGCAGTGAAAAATTAAGAGATTTAATTGGTGATGAAGATTGGGCAATTAGGTATTATGTATGACAATAATCAATATGTTTATGCAGATATTATTAATAATCCAATAAAAGTAGTATGGAAGGAGGTTGAGTTAGTAGAAGTCAATGGTATTAGTATTTCTTCAAATATAATTAATTTTTTAACAAATAAAGGATATGATATTTTTTTAGGGAATTGTTATTCGCACCCCTCCCGTGACTAAGTGTAGTAATGTGACCAATGAATGGCTTTAAAATGTGATGATTTTATTGGTTCATCTTTGTTTTAGTCACGGGAGGGGTGCGAATAACAAAAATGGGAGGTGCGAATAACAATTCTCTTTTTTTATTAATGTTCTTTTGTAATTTAATATTTAATAATGAAAATAATTAATTCAATTAAAATATTTTTAGAATTAAAAGATATATATATAATTATAAAAGGTAATCTAATTGTTTATATTCAATTTATTATATTTTTAATGTTTTTAATGGTTGGTATTTGATTATAATTATAATATAGAAAATGATTTTCATGTTCTAAAGCCTTTTTTTTGCTTTCTACCTATACAAGTATTTTGACACTGTCATAAAGGGGGTTACACATGCCATAAAGGAGTGTTATTAATAGTGAGTGCTGTAATTAATTTCTACTTTCTATCATCAAAATCGGAATAATTTTGACCATTGAAATCACCAAACCAATTTAGGCTGCGTGTATATTTCTATCATTTTCTAAAATATTGATTTATTTGCATATGTTTTTTTTTTCAACAGGACTACATGTGAATGTCTCAGCTCCATAATTGTGATGATCATCATAAATTCATACATGATGAACCAACACATGAATATAAGTCACATCATTATTTGTATATATCCTTTTATATAATTATTTTCACATGGATCACCAATTGATGATGTAAGAAATTTAGCCAACCATAATTTTTAAAAGCAATTAAGTCTGTTTTAAGATCTTGTAAGGCTGTATAAGGATTACCAAAGTCATTCCACAACTGATGGATAATGGTTGCTCTATTTCCAGGTAAAATGTTTTCTAAATTATAATTTTTTAGAACTTTAATTTATCTCATTGTCAGCTAGTGGGACAAAAAATAAAACTTTCAAACCATTATACATAAGTTCCCTCCAGGAGTTCACATATCAAATCGATTTCAGGCCACATAACTGTGGTACAAGTGGTCCAAAGATGGTACAAATATCATAATTGTACCAAATTCATTACCCATATACAACATAATAAAACATCCAAAATCATATCAAAATCAATATCAAATTATTTGGTACAAGTGGGCAAAGGATGATTTTCAATATTCCTATCCACAACTCCCTTAAATATATAATAATTTTTCGATTTTTTCCATTGCCTCTTTGTACCAATCTACTTTTCTATCCAAAATGCATTAATTTATCTTCCAGAACCTCAAATCCAATACTTTCTTGGTACAAGGACGAATTTGTACCATCTTCAACTCGCTCTTTGTACCAAATTTTTACATACTAATTTTTTGAATTGAACATACCCATACTATAAATATCTGAGTAGATGTTTGACCAGAATTTGCAATGAACTAATTTGACCAATAACAAAAAAATGAGTGTATTCAGCACATCTAATAAAGAATTCAATGATTTACACCTTAGATCCCTTCTTGCTTCAGCTAAAACTCCTCAAGAATTGCAACCAGCTAAAGTATATTTATTGAGATATTTGCTTGTGCTGATGTGGGAGTATATAGATGGATGCCAAAAACTCAAACTGTTAAGCATTATAATAAAAGAGATGCTTGTGAATCCCTTATTCCATGCGGCACTAAAAAGTTTACTAATGATGAGGGTGAAGTGATAAATAAATTTAGTTTTCTATCATGGTTTTAAATAAGACTCCATTCTTTGCCCTTGAATTTAATACATCTCATCCTCGTGTCTATCAAGCTCCAGATGGTGGGTATTATATTAATCAATTTCTTCATCCTAATCCACCCCCATTCTATCAATTTAGCAAAGAAATCCAGGATCAGGTAAAGTTATTAATTACTTAACCATATGAGAGAAGTCCTTTGTTCTTCTGATAAAAAGCAAGAACTCTATATGATGGGATTAATTTCATGAATAGCTACTGACCAAAAAATGCAAAAATCAACGTTTCTCTATTTAGGTCCAGGAACTGGTAAAATAATGCTTATATGGTTCCTCTGAGAAATGGTTCTTGGCCCCAAAATTACTCATAAATTTTCTAATGAAAGAATTATTACCAGGCAATTTATAAAGAATTGGAAGGTGAAGTTTTACTTGTTCTTGAAGAAATGTCTAACTCAAAGTCTGGTGACTGGATAGCATTTGCAAATCGATTTAAAGACTTTATTGATAGTGATACCTTGATGATAGAAGAAAAACACAAGTTACAAATCTAATTATTAGTAAAACAATTCGTTTAGATAAAGATGACCGAAGATATTTCATTCCAGATGTTTCAGATAAGTATGTAGAAAACGGAAAGGGCTTGGATTTGGTTATGTGTTTATGAAGGCTTTCATATCAATAAATGATCGATCAAAAGTTATTGGTGAATTAATATGAGTGACAAAATCAAATGGATGTTGGAATTAATAGAATCTGACAAATGGATCTCCTGAAGCTTTGGACTAGAGGTTAACACCATCAACCGCAATATTTTTTTGACCGATTAACTCTTTATTGTTGTTTACCTAACTAGAATACATATAAAAATAAATACAAAATACCAAAACATAATCTATATATTAACATATCTATAATGATGAAATAAATATGGGTAATGCTATATACTGCGTTAGAGTTTCCTACCGCTTTAAAGAGTTGATACTCTTTACTTTTTTTTTGGATGGGCTTGGATGTGACTTATGACTAGTGTTTCTATTCGTAATACAACTCGAATTATTTGTATTCAAGTTATTCGTTTTATTCATTTTACTCGAATAGAAAAAAATAAATTGCTATTATCACTATAAAGGGAAAAAATCAATCACTACAACTATTATTTATTATTAATTGACTAAAGAAAGTAAATAAATAAATTTTACTACTGCTACCACGATTATTATTATCACTACAAGGAGTACCCGAAGGAAAAATAGATTATTAATAGGATTGGATAGTACATATTACTAGACTAGTATTATATTATTATCCGAATTTGCCAGTTAAAAATTTCACGTGATTAAACTAACCAGTTAAAGAATTTTTGCGCGATGAGAACTTAAATATTAACGCTAAAAATCAAAAATAAATACGTAATTGATAATTTGGAAATACGTGTAAAGTTGGTGTGTTTGTTTTTTAAAATATAAAAACGTGTGACGAAACCTGCGAAATCATTTTATAGCACCTTCCATCAATTAATTATATAAATATTTTATCCATATGATGAAATTTCTAGAGTTAAGAAACAATCACTACCCTAAAATATATTGTTACTAAAGATTTTCCTAATTGTAATTAAACCATTTGTTGTTTATCAATATCATAAAGAAGAAAGAAGAAAATACAAGTTTAATTCTTTTTTGATGCACTGCTGGGTTATATATAGTAAAGTTTATTGTGTATAAAAATGTTATCTACATGTATATATCAACTTTGCAAAATCAACATCAACCATATTATTATTGCTATTATTATATTATTCCCACAAATATTCGTAATCCTCATCCTCGTAATCTTTTTCTTCTACAACTTCAACTTCTGTATCTAATGTAACACCCTTCAATTCCCAAACCAACCCTTCTTTATCTTTTCTTCCAGTTGATCTAACTTTATGATCATCATTAAGATCACATGTATAATAACCATCAGGACTATATTCATATGCATGACCAATAACTCCATCAATGTGATTACGAATCAATTGATTTGTTGCTCTAGTTTTATTAGCGTATGCCCCCACAATACTAACGCTAGTGCTATAATCACATATTGTACTTTCCATAAGAATATAAATTTTAGCTTTTTTAAGTGAATTGATGTAAGCAATAATTTTTGGTGGTATGTTAACAACACGATACCAAAATCTAGATACTAAACGACAATTATTTATTAAAGTTGGAACAGGTAAAAATGAAAATATGTGTAATAATAATTCTGGTGATGAGAAAACTCGCTGAATTGTTTCTGTTGTAAATGTGAAAGTAATTTCTTCTGGTGAGGATGGAATAGAAATAATTGATACTGGCGAAGATGTTATTGAAATGGTCGAATTCATATTATTAATATCTTTGATATCATCGTTGACATTATTATCCTCACTATTATTGGTATTGGTGCTATTAGTATTGATCTTGTTGTTGTCATTTTGGGTATTCTTGTAGTGATAATAATAATCGTGGTAGCAGTAGTAAAATTTATTTATTTACTTTCTTTAGT
>CAUDNR010004621.1:7515-18849 GCA_958430865.1 Entrophospora sp. SA101 | reverse complement strand
AACCAACTGATAAGTTTTGAAGCTTGAGTCATGGATAATAAAACTTATCGGTTAAATTTTTTAAAATGAGATAATTTTTTTTTGTTTTAGTATTTTGAAGTTGACCAATTGTTACTATAAGCAATTAATATTAATGATTATAGATGATCTGCACCGTACGAGAGATGAAAATAAACGCAAGCTATAAAATTAAAGGTAATTGTTCAACATTTTGATTGTGGGTTTTATGTTACAACAACATCTTACTGATAAATTTAAAAATTCCTTATAAATTAGATTTCATGATAAATTGTATATATATACAATTCAAATTTTTTTTTTATTTCAAGTTATAAAAATAAAACATTTCACAAATATTAGATGTGTGGTTACAAATATCTAATATTTGGAAATTCAGGATGGAATTTCCATTTCATCCCCTTTATCATCATCATTGTTATTGTATGTTTGATTGAATAAAACATTTTTTAAAACTTGAGAAATTAATCCATGAGCTGCTTCAACAGTAATTTTGGTACTTTGGAATTGACAATAAATAATTAGCAAATATATAATTGAAAAAAAAAAAATAATTAAATAGAATAGTTAAATTTAAATCCATCTAAACATATATATATATATATATATATATATATACCTATCTCTAGTAATCTTTCCAAGTGGAGTTTCTTCCTTTTTCTTTTTTTCAGTAGCAGACGATGTATTGTTGGTATTATTGTTACTATTACTGCTAGAAGAGGAAGAAGCTGCAGCTGATGTAGATTGGGCACCAGTTGCATTTCTTGTACCACCACTTCCACCACTGCCACCACCACCACCACTACCACTCATGCCACCTGGAAAACCAGAAACTCTTCCATTTTGTTGTATTTGTGTTTCAGTTTGATCTAATTTTTCAGCAAGATCATATATTTGACCTGCTGAATACTCTCTATTCTATATAAAATTGAAAATAAATAAAAATCATTATTTTAAAATATGATGATAATAAACAGCAACAACAATATCATTATTATTAATACCGTAATTAAAGGAGATTGTGACAATGTATTGACCCAATACTTGTTCCAAAGTAATTCTAATAAATATGTATCTAATGTAGACTTAAAATGCGAAATTTCAAGCTGATAATATCTATATAAAAAAATTTATTACACACATAAGTATTATCCATTGAAACATTATGATTTAAAAATAAAGATATATATTTTGAGTGTAATGATAAATAACAACTCACTGTTTACAATGAACACCAAAATCTTCAATTTTACTCAAGGGAATGGTTTGATATTCAGATGGACCATCATCTGGAGCTTTATAACCCTAATAAAAGATTTTTTTAAAAATAATTATATTTATGTATATATTTCTTGAAAGGAAATAATTTATTTACTTGTGGGTAAGTTCTAAATGCACCAATTTCAACCTTTCCTGCAGATATTGTACGATTAGGATCAATCTTTACAAAATCAAAAAAAAAAAAAAATAAACATTAGATAATTTTTTTTTATCATATCCATTAATAATACTAATAATTCATCTTAAATTTATTTTTATAATTTACCACAACAGCAACAAATGGATCTTGATATTGTTGATTTGTCATTTGTGTGTTTACATCAATACCAGAAAGCCAGCAGCCATAACCTGGATGACTATGATACCATCCTACAATATTTTCTGCCCTTCCAACCTATTTTTATAAGTTGATTAAGAAAATCACACAACACATTTTTTTTATTTCCAATAATGTTTATTGAATACAAACAAACCTGTTTTATAGTCATTAGGTATTGAACCATATATTCATAAGCTTCAGCTTGAGCATTCACTCTAGTTTCGGTACCTTCAACAGGTAATGCAAAAGCATCCATGATAATTATAGTATCGCCACTAATTTTTCCTTGCATTAGACCCATTACTTCAATATTTCCCCCAGAACGTGCATGTATAACCTTTTTTTCAAATGATTATAACTAATATTATGATTGGTTTTTTTACCTTGAACTTTATAAAACAAATAACTATTTTTTTTACCATTTTTATAAGGGCCACTGCTGAGATCTTTACTTTTGTAAAATGATGAATACTGTATTTTATTATTAACGATGAAAAGTATAATAAATTGCAACAATCACATTATATAACCACATGAATAAAATACAAACTCTCTTGTCCATGGTTTGTCATGATTTATTTGTTCTTGTTCTTGGCTGTTATAACGATATATTTCATCAGCAGCTGGGTCAACTGTCATGATATTATTCGAAAATTCAAAATTCTTGCGAGCTATCTCAGTATCCATTATTATTATTATTATATAGAATGATAAAAAAATTAACGTTGAACTGCGCAACTATTATTTAACTTTTTTATCTTCAAATATTTGTAACATTGAACGCAGAACTCCTTTTTTGATTGGATAATCGATGTCACAGGAAGCATAATGGAAATTTGAAATGTTACACTAATTTTTTATATTGTGCAACGTAGCTTTACAATACACGGCAAACATTCTGGCAATAAAAAGTAAGTGATAAACTGGATTTGAATTGGATCTGAACTTGATCTCCAATTTAGAGAGGTAACAACTATATACTGGCGAAGTTTCAGAAGCAATGAGTTCTGTATAACGTTTCGTGTAACAACAAACTTCCACTATGCTGGATAGAAATGTAAGGAATTTATTTGGTCAGATGATGAGTATGGTGTAACTAAAAAAACTAAAAATACCCAATCTATATATCAGTCAGGGAATATGCTAAATATGGAAATCGATTCTGGAAAAATTGTAATCCTTTTTGTTGATCAATTCATATATATTACAAATACTTTTGTATATGTTGAACAAAAAAATTTTTTTAATAAAATTCATATATAAAAGTTGAAACAAATTCTTCTGAATATATAACCTGAGGATCTCTAAGAATCCCTGCAAATTTTACAAGATATAAAAAGCTATTAGTTGAAGAAAATTTCATTTTTTTCATTATTTAAGTTCACATTCAAAGTTATTTATCATTTCTTGTAACTTTATACAAAAATTCTTAATAACCATAGGAATAAATAAAATAGAACTTCTAGTTTCTAAGATCTTTTAATAGTAAGTTCTTGATCTCATGTATTGATTTAAAAAAATAATTTTGTTAACCAACTATACAAATTTCTTATTAATAGTAACCATAGGGATATATAGAACGAACTTCTAGTTGTCTATTAATGAATATGCCATAAGTTTGCTTTTATCTAAATTTACAAACATTTACATGTAATTATGGGGGACGAAACTAATTACGGGGAACAAAATTAATTATGAATAACAACAGATTAATTATAACGGGAGTGACTTGTATTATGATATTTCCAATATATACAATATAATGAATATAATAAATGATTGAGTCATGTGATTTTATAATCCCGTGACACCAAAAAATATCATTGTTATTTGGGATTTGAAAATTTGACAGTACAATGTAGCATTTGATGTCTTTAGATGGCACGCACTATATTAATACAACTACTAACTTTTGGAACGTTCTCGACCTCCTTCCGGGGACATGAACAAATAAGATTTGATCTATATAGTTCATGCATTATTTACTCATGTAGACAGAAAATTGATGAGAAACAAATATTTGCCATTAATGAATTAGAAAGTTTAAAGAACCAAAGAGTAAGTATTACAGCAGATGAATCAATAAATGCTTGTGGATGTGCTGCAGTTAATATTTTATTTAGCTTTCATGAATTGCTGCCTTGAGACCGTCTGTTAATAATGCTACAATTTCTCAATTGATAATTAACACAGCTAATTAATTTGATATTTCTTTTAAAATATTATATCTTTCATTTCAGATAATGCTGCATACATGTTGAAAGTTTTATTCCAAAAATGAAACATGTATTGCTCATATATTAAATTTGTAGGAGAAATGTGAAAAGTAGGAAATATTAAACCATTATTTGCACATAATCTAGCAAGAAAAAGATGAGTTTCATTTATCTCTCGGTAATATCTTATCTTCTCCTTTACTAAATGGAATTCCTGGCTCAATAAATTGTTTAAAAAATCTTTTGTTGCACGAAACTTAATACTAATTTTTAGTCCAAGAAAAATCCAGCCAATAAGTTCTAATTAACATTTTTGAAATGTTACAATGTTTTTTTAGTATTTTATAAACAATTTTTGATTATAGACGATCTGATGAATAAATCTATTATGATAAATCTATGAACAATTAAATATTGCGGATTACAAGTCTTCTCCTTATAAACCACAACTTCATCATAGTTTAAATTCCCAGTTGAATTAGGTTCAATACAGAACTGTGCCCATATGGAGGCTTATTCAGCTTATCATTGTGCACTGTATGAAAAATATAAAAAAATTTACACGATTTAAAATCTACAGAACCGTGCGTGACACGGGGGTTTCAATTTTTTATTTGCGTTAAAAAAATGAAAAAAATAATATTATTATATCTTTTACATATATAGCATATATAAAATAACGGAATTAATGTATTATACGTTTTCGTTGGTTATAACTATCGAAATATGGATGATACAATGCTAATTTTGCTGAAATTCGTTTGTTGGGTTCATAAACCAACATATTCTATGTATATAAATTACATATAATTGTTATTGATCCGTCTCTTATGTGTGTACAGTATATATAAGTAAGTATATAAGTATATGTGCATACACACCTCTAATAAATCAATTGCTTCATAGTTCAGGTTGGGAATACGTGATTTTAATGGTTTTGCTGCCCAATTAGGAAAAATTACTTTATAATTTGGTAGGTTGGAAACTCCAGGCCATGTATTTTCATTTGGCGTACCAAGTAAACTTGTTTTATAAAATTTTATGCGGGGCGAGAAGAAAAAAATCATTTAATATTAATATAATATAAATGAATAATTATATATAGAAAAATCATATACCTGAATATTTTAAAAAGTTGATCTATTTCACTGCCACCTAGTTAAAATTTTTTCCAAAAAAATTTTTCTTATAGTTCTTAACTCTTATCATCTTCACCATTACCAGAAATATATTTTAAATGTATACATACCTCTGAATAAAGCGTCCTTCAAAAACATTTCAGCAAATATACAGGCTACACTCCAAATATCTACACCAGTTGAATATTGTTGACATCCAAGAAGTATTTCAGGGGCTCGATACCATAAAGTTACAACCTACAATAATAATAATATTATATAATAATGATTGTAATAATTAGGATTTATTATAACAATTATTCATAAATCAGACCAATTGATTGATATAGGAATAAATGGATATTACCTCATGAGTATACGCTTTTATTGGAAGACTACATACTCTTGCTAATCCAAAATCCGCTAGTTTTAAATTTCCATTAGAATCAATCAACAAATTATGTGGTTTCAAGTCGCGATGAAGAATTCGATTAGAATGGCAAAAACAAACACCATTCATTAATTGCCACAAAAATTTCTTTAATAATTTAAAAAGAGATCGAGATAGATTATGATTAATTGATTAATCGATCAATTAATGTAATTTCTAAATTGGTTGATCTAATTGGTTACTTACTTTGACAATAATTTCTGATAATCCATTATTTTTTATATACTTCTTTAAATCTGTTTCAAGATATTCAAATACCAAATATATATTATTTTCAGATTGAACTGTATCTAATAATCTATCAATTATAATTAATAATTATTAATAAGATTTAACAAAATCAAACATCATCCACCACACACAAAAATTCCTTCCTCTAAAAAAAGAACGCCTTACTTCACAATGTTCTTATTATTAATTCTCTTTAGTATTGATATTTCTCTAATGGCTGTATAAGGTATGCCTGGCATACTACTACCACCACCAGCAAACTGATTTTGTATACGAAATTTTTTTAATGCAACAACGCATCCTGTTTTTTGATCTCTGCCTCTATATACCACACCAAATGTCCCTGTTTTTATTGATTTTATTGTTATAAAAATAACCATAATAATAATAAGATAATAAAATAAATTCTTTAAAATTTGATTTATTTATGGCTCGTGAATTCACAATATTGTTAAAAAAACTAACCTTCTCCAACTTTTTCAATCTTTATGTACCTATCATCCATATTATTATATATTTTTAGAAATTGAACTTATAACATATATATATATTAAAATGTGAAAATATAATTATGTACAAGAATAGTGTGTGTGGGCGAGAATGATAAAAATAGAAAGAAAGCTTGAAAAATAATTAATTACATAATTATAATTGTATATATTAATATGGGACATACTGCAACAAAACCAGACAAAGCGAACATTATGTTACACGGTTATTGATCATCAACATACGGACGCGATCTCATAATACCAACGAACAAGAATTGGTTAATGGTGGTTATGACAATAATGATAACAAAGATGAAGAAGACGAGGAGATAGAAGAAAATAGTGATAATGGCGAGGAAGGAAATAAATCCAATAATACAATTGAAGAGAGTTTTTCTTGCAAAATAAAAAATTTTTTTATATATTAATATATGGTTGGTTCGGTCTAAAGACCTCCTGTTGCTGCGCCACGCGCTCAACAAAAATTGCGATTTCGTGATTCGTTCAAAAATGCAATGAAAGGTCTTCACGTGATTTTGTTAAACAATTATTTTCTTCCTGCCAAATTTAGATATGATTGTCGATTGTTAGTCTAAATTTAGCAATGATCCTGGCACATGAGCATAATAAAGTGCATGTTTTAAGAATAGAACTCTACAACAAATAATTTTTTTAGAAAATATCTCTATTACATTAAAATTAAAGACTTATTCCATCAATTAATAGAGCTCTTTTTAAAAGGTAGGATAGAACATGACTTCTATACTTTTAAAATTTGCACAAAATTTAGGTCTTTAGAATGTGCTAACTATATAATTCAAAAAATAGTTTAAATCAACATGAAACACGAAAACATTCTAATTATCATGAGTATCCTTTAAATGTCCCTTCTCCTTCAGAATTTAAAAGATCATTAATTTTTAGTATTGACCTTACATCATAGAAGTTTAGGGGAAAAGTCATTGACTATTCAATGTGGTGAGGGTATGTTATTAAAGGTGATATTTGCCTGCTAGACATTCTTATCTATGTTGATTCATTGGAGAAGAAGGCAGTGAAAAATTAAGAGATTTAATTGGTGATGAAGATTGGGCAATTAGGTATTATGTATGACAATAATCAATATGTTTATGCAGATATTATTAATAATCCAATAAAAGTAGTATGGAAGGAGGTTGAGTTAGTAGAAGTCAATGGTATTAGTATTTCTTCAAATATAATTAATTTTTTAACAAATAAAGGATATGATATTTTTTTAGGGAATTGTTATTCGCACCCCTCCCGTGACTAAGTGTAGTAATGTGACCAATGAATGGCTTTAAAATGTGATGATTTTATTGGTTCATCTTTGTTTTAGTCACGGGAGGGGTGCGAATAACAAAAATGGGAGGTGCGAATAACAATTCTCTTTTTTTATTAATGTTCTTTTGTAATTTAATATTTAATAATGAAAATAATTAATTCAATTAAAATATTTTTAGAATTAAAAGATATATATATAATTATAAAAGGTAATCTAATTGTTTATATTCAATTTATTATATTTTTAATGTTTTTAATGGTTGGTATTTGATTATAATTATAATATAGAAAATGATTTTCATGTTCTAAAGCCTTTTTTTTGCTTTCTACCTATACAAGTATTTTGACACTGTCATAAAGGGGGTTACACATGCCATAAAGGAGTGTTATTAATAGTGAGTGCTGTAATTAATTTCTACTTTCTATCATCAAAATCGGAATAATTTTGACCATTGAAATCACCAAACCAATTTAGGCTGCGTGTATATTTCTATCATTTTCTAAAATATTGATTTATTTGCATATGTTTTTTTTTTCAACAGGACTACATGTGAATGTCTCAGCTCCATAATTGTGATGATCATCATAAATTCATACATGATGAACCAACACATGAATATAAGTCACATCATTATTTGTATATATCCTTTTATATAATTATTTTCACATGGATCACCAATTGATGATGTAAGAAATTTAGCCAACCATAATTTTTAAAAGCAATTAAGTCTGTTTTAAGATCTTGTAAGGCTGTATAAGGATTACCAAAGTCATTCCACAACTGATGGATAATGGTTGCTCTATTTCCAGGTAAAATGTTTTCTAAATTATAATTTTTTAGAACTTTAATTTATCTCATTGTCAGCTAGTGGGACAAAAAATAAAACTTTCAAACCATTATACATAAGTTCCCTCCAGGAGTTCACATATCAAATCGATTTCAGGCCACATAACTGTGGTACAAGTGGTCCAAAGATGGTACAAATATCATAATTGTACCAAATTCATTACCCATATACAACATAATAAAACATCCAAAATCATATCAAAATCAATATCAAATTATTTGGTACAAGTGGGCAAAGGATGATTTTCAATATTCCTATCCACAACTCCCTTAAATATATAATAATTTTTCGATTTTTTCCATTGCCTCTTTGTACCAATCTACTTTTCTATCCAAAATGCATTAATTTATCTTCCAGAACCTCAAATCCAATACTTTCTTGGTACAAGGACGAATTTGTACCATCTTCAACTCGCTCTTTGTACCAAATTTTTACATACTAATTTTTTGAATTGAACATACCCATACTATAAATATCTGAGTAGATGTTTGACCAGAATTTGCAATGAACTAATTTGACCAATAACAAAAAAATGAGTGTATTCAGCACATCTAATAAAGAATTCAATGATTTACACCTTAGATCCCTTCTTGCTTCAGCTAAAACTCCTCAAGAATTGCAACCAGCTAAAGTATATTTATTGAGATATTTGCTTGTGCTGATGTGGGAGTATATAGATGGATGCCAAAAACTCAAACTGTTAAGCATTATAATAAAAGAGATGCTTGTGAATCCCTTATTCCATGCGGCACTAAAAAGTTTACTAATGATGAGGGTGAAGTGATAAATAAATTTAGTTTTCTATCATGGTTTTAAATAAGACTCCATTCTTTGCCCTTGAATTTAATACATCTCATCCTCGTGTCTATCAAGCTCCAGATGGTGGGTATTATATTAATCAATTTCTTCATCCTAATCCACCCCCATTCTATCAATTTAGCAAAGAAATCCAGGATCAGGTAAAGTTATTAATTACTTAACCATATGAGAGAAGTCCTTTGTTCTTCTGATAAAAAGCAAGAACTCTATATGATGGGATTAATTTCATGAATAGCTACTGACCAAAAAATGCAAAAATCAACGTTTCTCTATTTAGGTCCAGGAACTGGTAAAATAATGCTTATATGGTTCCTCTGAGAAATGGTTCTTGGCCCCAAAATTACTCATAAATTTTCTAATGAAAGAATTATTACCAGGCAATTTATAAAGAATTGGAAGGTGAAGTTTTACTTGTTCTTGAAGAAATGTCTAACTCAAAGTCTGGTGACTGGATAGCATTTGCAAATCGATTTAAAGACTTTATTGATAGTGATACCTTGATGATAGAAGAAAAACACAAGTTACAAATCTAATTATTAGTAAAACAATTCGTTTAGATAAAGATGACCGAAGATATTTCATTCCAGATGTTTCAGATAAGTATGTAGAAAACGGAAAGGGCTTGGATTTGGTTATGTGTTTATGAAGGCTTTCATATCAATAAATGATCGATCAAAAGTTATTGGTGAATTAATATGAGTGACAAAATCAAATGGATGTTGGAATTAATAGAATCTGACAAATGGATCTCCTGAAGCTTTGGACTAGAGGTTAACACCATCAACCGCAATATTTTTTTGACCGATTAACTCTTTATTGTTGTTTACCTAACTAGAATACATATAAAAATAAATACAAAATACCAAAACATAATCTATATATTAACATATCTATAATGATGAAATAAATATGGGTAATGCTATATACTGCGTTAGAGTTTCCTACCGCTTTAAAGAGTTGATACTCTTTACTTTTTTTTTGGATGGGCTTGGATGTGACTTATGACTAGTGTTTCTATTCGTAATACAACTCGAATTATTTGTATTCAAGTTATTCGTTTTATTCATTTTACTCGAATAGAAAAAAATAAATTGCTATTATCACTATAAAGGGAAAAAATCAATCACTACAACTATTATTTATTATTAATTGACTAAAGAAAGTAAATAAATAAATTTTACTACTGCTACCACGATTATTATTATCACTACAAGGAGTACCCGAAGGAAAAATAGATTATTAATAGGATTGGATAGTACATATTACTAGACTAGTATTATATTATTATCCGAATTTGCCAGTTAAAAATTTCACGTGATTAAACTAACCAGTTAAAGAATTTTTGCGCGATGAGAACTTAAATATTAACGCTAAAAATCAAAAATAAATACGTAATTGATAATTTGGAAATACGTGTAAAGTTGGTGTGTTTGTTTTTTAAAATATAAAAACGTGTGACGAAACCTGCGAAATCATTTTATAGCACCTTCCATCAATTAATTATATAAATATTTTATCCATATGATGAAATTTCTAGAGTTAAGAAACAATCACTACCCTAAAATATATTGTTACTAAAGATTTTCCTAATTGTAATTAAACCATTTGTTGTTTATCAATATCATAAAGAAGAAAGAAGAAAATACAAGTTTAATTCTTTTTTGATGCACTGCTGGGTTATATATAGTAAAGTTTATTGTGTATAAAAATGTTATCTACATGTATATATCAACTTTGCAAAATCAACATCAACCATATTATTATTGCTATTATTATATTATTCCCACAAATATTCGTAATCCTCATCCTCGTAATCTTTTTCTTCTACAACTTCAACTTCTGTATCTAATGTAACACCCTTCAATTCCCAAACCAACCCTTCTTTATCTTTTCTTCCAGTTGATCTAACTTTATGATCATCATTAAGATCACATGTATAATAACCATCAGGACTATATTCATATGCATGACCAATAACTCCATCAATGTGATTACGAATCAATTGATTTGTTGCTCTAGTTTTATTAGCGTATGCCCCCACAATACTAACGCTAGTGCTATAATCACATATTGTACTTTCCATAAGAATATAAATTTTAGCTTTTTTAAGTGAATTGATGTAAGCAATAATTTTTGGTGGTATGTTAACAACACGATACCAAAATCTAGATACTAAACGACAATTATTTATTAAAGTTGGAACAGGTAAAAATGAAAATATGTGTAATAATAATTCTGGT
>CAUDNR010004620.1:26472-42655 GCA_958430865.1 Entrophospora sp. SA101 | reverse complement strand
GTGGTCCATTGGGTCCATTAGTGTAACACTTTAACCATATTTAGTATTTTATTAATGGCAATGGACCAGTCCAAAATTCATCTGTTCTCAATGGACCAGTCAATTTGCCAACCTGATGTTTAATGATGGTGAATCAATCGAATTTTGTATGTTCCAATTTTCACGTATAGCATGTTCTTCAACAGATTTTTCCATCAAATAACAAGCACTTTTTCCAAATTACCCTATCACTATCAATGACATTTCTCCAATTTTTATTGACCTGTGCTGCCTTGCACATACTTGGTGTATCTAAATATCCCACTATGTGGGAAGCCAACTCGGGTGGTAAAATTCTGAGAAAATCAACCTTTATTTCATCTTCAATTGTTGTTATCCACCACCATCCTTAAAACACTTACCCATATATTTTTTCAGCATCTTGTTTACTTCTTTTTTTGGTATTTTTACAAATGACATGTTTGTAAAATAAAAAGAAGTTTGTGATTTGATCGATGCATACACATTAATTATTTATCCTATTGGTTTTTTTTTTGGGGAGGACAGACGCAAATTGATTGATTTTTTTTTTTGGAAAAACAGAGTCCAAGGTGACAAAACGTGAGTGTTGTTGTTTGATTTGGTTTGGTTGGTTTGGGAATACGTGTTAATATCTAACCAGGGTTACTTTTTTTTATTTGTATCGATATTTTTATTTTAGCTTATAAATATTTTGATTGGAATCAAAATGCGAAGCAGATCATTGCTGGGTAATTACAAAATTTTCATTGATAATATTTTGCTTTGCGTAATCGTAATAATAATACTAATCATTATAATTACAAGATGTCAAGGCAGCATTGACTGTTGCAAAAGAAACATTTCGAAATGCAACGTTTGATTATCAGAAATTTACAGATGTTGAAGCACGCATGCTACCTTGAACTTTACAGTCATTCTCACATGTTCCTCGTGTACAAAAGGCTAATCTGACCTGATTGATCGATGATACAATGATGAAACAGAATTCCAAGGGTATGGCGTGGCTTTGGAATTTACCAAGATTGCATCAATCGTCATGGATGTTTTCACTAATCTTCCCAGACCAGAGATGGCCGCTGGCATGCTGGTCGAAAAGTTGCCTACTCTAGGACAAGGATGGCTCTGCGACCAAGCTGTCGCAACTCTGGAGGAATATTAAAAAAATCTGCAGCTCATTCAAGCACAGGAGGTCACAATCCAGAGCAGGGTTTGTGGCCCTGAAATTGCATTGGGCTCTGATGTTAAGAGGAAAGTTGTAAAATAGTGATTGTTTTGTATAGTCATTTCCATAAATGCTCTGTTTCTCTGATACTAACCAATTTAATAATTTTGGGTAGGGGGACTGTAAACGTTCAAATAATTATCACAATTATTTAAAAATGTTCAAATATTTATCTAACAATAATAATGAACTGATAATTTTATTGTTGTAAAGTTATATAAAAGTTATCTTTATTTGTTTGAATTTTACTTCTTTAAATAATAAAAATACAATTCTTGAAATATAATATAAATCATGAGAAAATAAATAAATATATAATATATATATTGTATGGAAGCTTATAGACTTCCCGGAAAGTATGATCATAATTTAATGATAACTTCTTTGATTATAAATAATATAAAATATAATAATAATATGATTATATTCCCCACAATATAACATAACAATATAATATCCACATTCCTTAATAAAAATAATAATGATAACAATAATAATATATGTATAATTCTTTAACAAAAAATCCCGATTGCCAAGTAACGATAAAAAAAATGAATTCCTCTGATTACCAAATATCGTAATACAATTAATTGTCATTTGCGTGACATATTATTATTGAAATTGAGTACGGGGTTGAGTTACATTTAATCCAGCCAATAATTTATTGTGCAACAAAATATAATATTTTTTATTGCTGATGTCTTCAGGTATACATGCTTTCCTTTTTTATCAATGATAAATCATTGATGATTTCAGTTATAATTCTATTTTTTTGAATGCAAAATAAACAAAATACACAGTGAATCTCAATTTAGTGATACTAATTAAAAATCTCAGTTTTACAGATAAAGTTCAAAGAACGGTTTCATAATAAACCTTAATAAAAACCTTCTCAATATAGCGGATATCTCAGTTTAATGGATTTTTGGAAAATTTTCCCTAATTTACAAATGATTCAAATGATTCCAAACCAACTTCTGTGGCACCATCTATCTCATGGTGGGAGTATAACTAAAATTTTTAATTGAAAACAATAATGATTACTTATTGCTGGTAACTATCAATAAGAAAATTATATCATTTATTCTTTTTTTTTTTAAAAAAAAAAATAGAAATATAATATAAGATAAATCATATTGTTATTGCTGTTATTATACCAAATTGTATTGCTTTCATCAAAATTGAAATAATTTTGATCTTTGAAATCATCAAACCAATTTGATCACATTTACAATCCCTGAAACTTTTGGTAGTACTAATGTTCACTTTGTCTGGTTTTATTGCAGCATACCCCATATTATTGCAGGGAGGTAATTGTTATATTGCATATTTGGGATTATGTAGGCCAATTGATTAAAAATCATCAAATAAAATCTATGGAATTATATCATAGTTGCACCTGAGCTACTTAAAGGCAAAAATAATCTGATATTTATAGTGTTGGATGTTAATGTGGGAAATATTTGTAGGTAATCTGCCATTTAATGATAGAGCTCACAATCATAATTTAATTTTTGATATATGTGAAGGTTTATGATCACCAATATTACCTGGAATGCCCAATGATTATGCACAAATGATGCAGAGGTGTTTGGATGTGGATTCATCAAAAAGACCAACTAGTGAAGAGCTTCTATATTTTGCTAAAATAAGAGTTTGAAAAGCAATAATAGTTTAATAAGAAGATTATTCAAGAAGCTTGAAATTGATTTTAATAATGATGGTGGTAGTGATTCGCAACAAATACATAAATCACATCCAGATGCATATCATACAAGTAGATGAAGAAATTGCCAAATATAATAGCTTAAAAAGTTATACAAGTATTGACTTCATTAAATGATCTTGATTTTAACTCATTTCTCTTAAATGTTGAAAAAAATTTCATTATTAATTAATTGGAAGTTACTATCCATTATAATTATATACAATTTACCTGTAATAATAATAGTAAAGGGAAAGGAAAGGATTGATAATGGATGATTAATTGATTTTTATTCATTTATTCATTAATTTAATTTTGTTTTTATTCATTTATACCAACCAATCAATAAAAATTTAAATTGCAAAAAAATGCCATCTATCATCACAAATTTGTAAATAAAATTGTTAATAAAATGTATAATAATGCACCAGTTAATTTTGATAGAAAAAGTATAAACAAGGAGCTTTCTGAAATAAAAAAGAACCCTGTAAAGAAAAGTTTCATTCAATGCCATTTAAATAAGAGAGTTTTTATTTTGAAACTTGCAAAATTTTGTTTATGAAAAAGAAATATTATTAATAATGAATGATGATGAAAATGATGACAACAGATATGATAACAATTACAATATAAAATATAAAGCATAATACAAGGACAATAGTATAATTCCCAAAGAAGTTTATTATAAATTTTTATTTTTTAAAAATCTCATTGTTGATTCAAATGCTACAATTGCACAAGCATTTGCAGGAAAAGATCTTAATATGCAAGGTATAAAACCTCTATAAAATCCATTTATTCCTTCTACAAAATATTTGTG
The DNA here is from genome assembly GCA_958430865.1 of Entrophospora sp. SA101. Lineage (NCBI taxonomy): Eukaryota > Fungi > Glomeromycota > Glomeromycetes > Entrophosporales > Entrophosporaceae > Entrophospora > Entrophospora sp. SA101. The sequence goes on along the minus strand of CAUDNR010004620.1, from coordinate 38,887 downwards.
TATAAATAAATATATGTATATTATGTGTTTATAAATATAAAATAGAAAATAACTATACAAATTAATTTTTTTAAAATCAAATTCATCTTTAATTTTATTACAAACCTGTTCTATATATCTGTGAAATACAACCTCTCAATGTTGGAAATTGAAGAGGCTTTATATCTGGTTGGGCCATCATTCTATTTTTTACAGTATCTAACAAAAAAAAAAAAATTGTCACCAATATTGATAAAATAATATTATAAATTATTTATAATATGTAATAAGTACCACATGGCATTGAAATGGACCAAAATGTATTTGCACTTAAACCGCCTGCTAAAAAATTTATACTTGCTTCATTTAAATTTAATTTACGTAACCATATTGAATAAAGCTTTTTTTAAAAAAAAACAAATTAATTAATTTTTTTTTGAAGAAAAAGAGCAATCATTTTCTAAACTTTTTACTCTCTTATATATAATGAGATGAATGGCTTACTTCGTATGATCCCCAAAATACAGATAACCAACTTCTAAAAAGTAAATTTCCACTTAATCCTCTCCACAATCCAACTATACCATTATTTTTTACCTTTTAAATATAAAAATAAAATTTTTTTGAATGCCTGATATTTAGTAAAATTAGTAAAACATTATACATGATACCAACCAGTTTTTTGACGCAATCAATTGGTCCATTATATGTCCTTGTTGTACTATCGTATTGAACTTGTAATCTTGCCTTAAAAATTTAAAATTATAATATCATCATCGTTTCTAGCTTTTTTAAATATAATATATTTTTTCTCAAAGTCTACTTACCTTGACTTGTTCAAATGGTGTAGCAAAAAATGCTACTGTGATGCCAGCACCTATATATATATATATAAGTATAAGTATTATATAAGTATATATATATGCATGCACATGGCTTATGTAGATGTAAGCATATGTGTATATAATATGCACCTCCTCCTGCCAACGAGTGTTGAAGAACATTTAATTTAACATTTGGATCATTTCCTTGTAATAATAATCGATAATTATGAAGTGATCCTAACCTATATCAATTAAAGTCATTCATTTAGTAAGATTTAATTGAATATTACTTTCGATTTCTCTTTTATTTTCAATACTTACATGATAGAATCTAAGAATACCCATCCTATAAGTGGTGGTGTTGCGCCTATATTAAATGTTATTTTTTAAGCAGATAATAAATATCTTTAATATTGTGATTATTTCAAAATCATAAAGTGTTCAAATATTGGCATTATATTTTAGTAACAAGTAATTTTTGCAAAAATCCCTTTTACGCAATCTTTCATAAATTCTTATTAACAAACAAACTTATTTCTAAATAATTTCTTTTTAAAAAATTCCTTCACCTTTATATAGAGCTCGGAATCCTTCCTACAGATATATAAATTAAACCATTTTTGAAAAACCAATTTTTTTATTCTTTAATCAAAATAAAAAATTACTTTTCGTAATGTAGATATTAAACAATCAATCGGTCCTTTAAATCTTCCGGTAGTTCCAGTAGTTTGTAATCTAACTTTAATTGTATCTATACAAAATAAAATAAATAAATAATAAAATTAACATTATTATTATTGTCGGGTAATTCTTGTTTTTGCTTTATATTTACCAAATGGATGTCCAACAGTTAATTTAGTAACTCCAGAAGCAACACCGGCAATAAAACCATGAATTCGGTTTGATTCTTTTGCTATTTGAGTTTCTGACGCTACTTGTGGCGATTGTTGCTTTGTAGTTGGTGAAATGACCTCTTTGAAACATTTTTCTTTAGAATTTATTTTTAAACTGTTTAAATTTATCAAATTTATCAGATTTATAGAAAGAACCTACCGACAACTGTTGATGCCATGTTATTGTTACTATTACTTTTTTCTAATTAAAAGACGGTTTTTTATGGATTTTTTTTTTTTATCATGATTAATTTATTATTTTACCAAGATTATCAAATCATTGTAATATCAAAATTTCAAAAAAATTTGATTCTGTCACCAAGGAATATTTTTCATTACATTATAATATTACTTGGCGTTATTTCCTGGTTTAACATTTTTTTGTGTCAATAACATAAAAAATAAATGATATGAAGAAATTTAAGATTTATTTTCCTTTGGTTATAATAATGGTTATAATAAGATAATAATAATTGATGATATATATAATAATAATATTGAAATAATATGATGTGGAATAAAATATGGATTAATAGATAAATTTGATTGATTACCGCTACTAATAATAATAACCTACACAATCAAAATAAATAAGGGTAAATAATTCTTCTAATTAATTATTTTTATGAAAAAAATAAAATAAAATCTCATCTATAAAGTCAAAAAAAGGTATATATAGGGAAGGGAATTTCTAAAAAAAAATATTAAATAAAATAAAATAAAATAAATTGAAAATTAAAAATAAAAACTAATATCTAAAGTAATAAAATAATAAAATAAAATAAAATAAAATAAAATATTATGAATGTAATTATTATATATATATATATATTTGTTCAGAATTTATCAAATTTATCATCAAAAAAAAACCTAGCCGTGATAATTCAAATCCATAATCATAATAAACAATCATCCCGCTAAATATTGTACCAAAGTCTTCATATAAGTTTAATTGAAATAACTCAAAACTGTCTCGGTGATTCCAGTACTATTAAGAGTTATTGCAGCAACACCAGCACCAATAGTTGCACCAATTCCTGCCCAAATTGCTCTTCTTTTACTGATTGGTTGATTGTTATCATTTAAAGCATTTTCACTATCATCCAATTTTCTCTTAAGTTCTTTAATTTCTTCCTTGTCACCATTCAGTGCTGTTGTTACATTATGGGTTCCTTCTTCCGAATAATCTGCTGATCCATCATTCTCGTTGTCATCGTTATTGTTGCTGTTAGATTTACGATTACTAGATTCACCTCGAACTGTTGATGACGATTCTTGATTCTCGATAGATGATTGAATTTTTGCTTCTGACCTTAATTTAATTCTTAAAGATCTTCTGTTCCTATTAGTAGCATTCTCATCCTCATCAGTAAGACTATTATTAGATTTACTTGAACTAGCGACTGGAATTATAGATTCTTCATTATTCATTTTTCTTTTATGCGTAGTATTAGTATTTGTAGTAGTATGTCTTCTTAGACTATCACGCCCATTCTATTTATAAACAAGAGAGTATTAATATTATTTAGTAAATAACAATAACAATACTGTTATTATGAACAATAATATATGATTCTTATTATTATAAGTATTCACCTTTGAACGTGTATATTTCTTTGTGTTGTTGTTGAACCAACTATTCTCAGATTCCAATAAGGCTGCTACATATTCATAAATTCCATATTTCGATGCAATGTCCTTTGCTAAATAAACAATAAACAATTAAATTTTTTAAGATGCATCATTGGAATTAAATAATTGTGTGATATTAATTAGAATATATAATTATTTTCAAAAAGATATTTTACCTGCTTCAAGTGGGACCCTATTAACAATTTAAAGTTTAAAAAAAATAAAAAAAATAATAAATTAAGTTACTAATAATACTCAATGTGCAGATCCGATGTAAACAAACAAACATAAGGTTCTTTGCCAATATAATACATATATACACATATATAACTTATATTTGCCATTTCCAAAGGGAAAAAAGAAAAAAGATATTTACCAAACACCTTCAAACCATCCATTTTCAATAATTTTAATTTCAACAATCTCTTTTTTCAATTTTTCAAGCTCTTGTACCCATTTTTCTTCATCCTCATCTTTTGGATATTTAACTCGTAATAAATAATAAAGATTAACTTCATCAGTGTCTTGTCGACGCCAAATGTCGTACTCATCTTCATCAAATCTAACAGTTATTTCTAAAATAGGCACATTATCAACGAAATGTTTATTGACTATATTATTGGGATAATGTATTGTTTTACGAGTTGTTCTTGGTGAGGAACGGATTGTTGTTATTGCTTGTTGTGTAGTAGCGGAATTTATACCACCACTACGTTTTACGCCACGACTTGCTCTACTACGAGCAGCTGCAATCGGTCTTGTAGTTTCAGTTGACGGTGATGCATCTGTTTCAACTTTATTAACCATTTTTATTTTTATTATTATTGTTTTTGGAGAAGTTTTTTTTTCTTGCAAGTTTTTTTTTCATGTAGTTGGATGATACACAGCTTTAGTTTTGATTGGTTAAAATAGATAGACAGTTTCCTAAAATAGTGTTATTAAATTTCCACATTCAATGAAATTTAAATTAAAAATAATTTTAAAAATGAAATTTAAATTAAAAATAATTTTAAAAAAATGAATGCTATAAATTAACCCATCAGGGGAATATAAAATTTTCTTTTAACCAAAATTTTTGGGCAATTATTTTTTCTTGGAAAAGATTGTAATAAAGATCTAAGTTATAATGTTTAAACAATGAATTCGTTGGATGCATAGTTGCACAATTAAATTTTTGAAGACTAGTTCGAGGCTTCATTGATATGATTTTTTTTATTTGTATTTTTTCCAACACATTTTACATTTTTTGTTTCTAGGCAACAGCATATTCCATCACTCAAGAGCCAATTGGTAAAAAAGAAGCATTATATAAAACCATTCAATTTATCAAACTTTAAATTGGTTTGTTTTTAAATAAAAATAAGTTTTTTCTTCCAATTCCAATTCCAATTCTCATCAAGAACCCGAAAAGTCCAGCAGAGAAACCAGTTGTAATTGATTATAAATTGGACATTAATATTTGTGGTCATATGCACTTCCACATTGATATTTAGATAATCTTTGTCGTGAAGGAGTTTATAGATCATGTGTTATGAATATCTTGGCGTTTATACTGTCAAAAAATCCCTAACTGGTTAAAAAACCGGTTAAGTATAATTAATTATAATTATAAAAAATTTTTTTTTTGTCAAAAATAAAATTTCACAAAAAAAATGTATGATTTAATAAAATTTCTTTAAATCTGTTCATTATGAATCTTTCATTGAACTATAATAATAATAGAGTTAATGACACCAAGGCAAATATATGATAATTATGTTGATAGCAAATCTATTTAGTTGTATCTCACTTTTACTCTCCATTCTCTTGCATTTAGCCGATAATGTGAATGTGGCTTCATCTCATCTACTACTACGAAAACAAAGATTTACAATTAAAGTGGGGCGTTTTGTCGTTTTAAATTTCTATAATTAAAAACCGATTCCTGCTATTAATTAATTTTCTCACAATTGCGAATTAACCTATTTAACCGGTTCCGACATCTAAGAGTCATATTATACACATTAATTAGTGTATGCGATAAAAGATCTTGTATCGGGATCTTACTCATTTTATAAAAAGAATCCACTAAAACCAGGTCAACATGACACCCTAAAGTCGTTAAAATCATAAACCGTAAAACCGTAATGCTGTAATTATTTACAGCCTATAAATATTGTGAACGTGCAATCTGAGTTATTTATTACATAGTCAGTCGCCAAATCTGGCATACAGCCAATAATATTCAAACTAAACTGCTTGATTAGGGTTTCTATTCGAATAAGGCTTATTCGAATTATTGTTTTACATGTTATTATTATGAATTTGAGTGTCGAATTACATTGAAAGTTTATCCGAATAATTCGATAATTCAAATAAAACGAATAAACAATTTGAATAAAAAACAACAAACTTGTAATCAGTCTACCATAGTTTGTGTTTTTGTTATGTATATCTGGAGGAAAGAATCATTTGGGACAACCAAATCTTGAGGACAGGGAGCCTCTTCTGGAGGTTGACTGCAATAGTGGTTTAACAAGTTGAAATGATTAGATACGGGTTTTTTATTTGATAATATAGGTATAATTTTATTATATTTAAATTATTCAGATTCATGCATTAAATTTTAAAAATTTATATTATATATATTATATGATATATTGATAAGTACATCACTTCAACTTGTTAATGCTATAAGAGATGAAAATATTTGATTTGAAAAGGTAAAAAATAGATAATACATTTGTTTTTTTGTCAAATCCTTATTTTAGTGTAGATATTTGACATCCAAAATTCCAAATGAAAAAAAAAAATCCAAAGATAAAGAAGTCATTACCTTTATCATTCGTTATTAAATATAAATAATCAAATTAATCTAAATATTTAAGTCCATTAAATGAGAAACTATAAATATGATAATTTATTACATAATAATGTTAATATTGTTACTAAACTTTAAAATTAATAATTGAATGTTAATAATTACCATTATTATTGCCAATAATTGTTGCTTTATTGGAATTCACAGGTTGGGGGAGATTTGTAAATTTTAATAATCTGCTAGTATAAACTGCATTTGGATGAATTACTGTGGCAATTGTTGAAGGATCAAATTTTATTTTATCAAACTCTTTTCTAAATTCATCTTTATAATACCAAATTTTAATAACCTTGAAAATTTCTTCAGCAGTTGGACGTTTATCTGGATTAGCATCCATGCATTTGAATGCTAGTTCAATATAGAATTTTGGTGTATTGTTTGAGAATCCAGGTCTTGCACCTTTACATATATTAATTGCAAGATATTTGTCATGTGCCAAATTATTAAATGGTTGTTGACCAGTTGATACTACAGACATCAGAACTCCAAAACTATATACATCTGATGCTTTTGTATATGGTTTCTCTTTTAAAACTTCTGGTGCAATATATGGTAGTACTCCACATATATTATTTTTGTTTGATGATGGTATTTTACTAGCTGAGCATGATAGTCCTAAGTCTGCAATAATTGCATTTTTTTCTTTTTGAAGAATGTTACCACTATGAAGATCATGGTGAATAATTTCTTTTCCATGAATATCTTTTAAACCATTAATAATATCATAAAGAATTCCAAGTTTGTTTTCCCATTTTAAAATTTGAAATTTTTTAGTTAAATAATTTTGAAGACTTCCATCTTTCATATATGCCATTACAAATATATATTCTTTTGTAATTGGATCTTGTGTTAATCCATAAATATGAATTATTAATCCTCTGTCATGAAAATTTGCATAATTTTTGAACTAAAATAACAAATAAAATATTTAATTACAATTGTAATAATCAATAATATTTAAAAAATCTGAAAATAAATAAAAAAAAAAAATAATTTACCTCATTAAGAAATTCATCAGAAATATTCTGTGAATTATGTAGTTTTTTTAATGCCACCAGCATATCCTTGCTAGTTCTTTTTTTATTTTGATAATCTATACTTTTATAACCATTTAACCAAGTAGCTTTGGATATAGTTGCAAACCCACCCTCACCCATCTTTTCAATATTTGTTAAATCATTATAAGGAATCCATTGAAGATGATTACTATAATGATACTTGGTTGATTTAAGTTGTGTACTTTTAATCAACTCATCTAATGTTTCATTGCCGCTAGTCCATCCTTCAGTTAATAGCTTTGGATCACATGATTGACACCATGAATAATTAGTATTATATTTATTACAAGTTGGACACTCCCCATATTTTTCATCCCTTTTCTTTGAAAATTGATCTTCATAATCTTGAAGATTTTTATCTTTCATGTAATTCATTACAAAGATATATTCATTTATAGCTGGATCTTGTGTTAATCCATGAATATGATTTATAAATGATTTATGATAAAATGTAACATAATTTTTGAACTAAAAAAAATATATTGAATTTCGGGATAATATTTTAAAAATTAAAAATAAATAAAAAAATAAAATAATTTACCTCATTAAGAAATTCATCAGAAATATTCTGTGAAATATGTAATTTCTTTAATGCCACTAGAACATCCTTGCTAGTTCTTTTGTTATTTTGATAATCTATACTTTTCTCTCCATTTAACCAAGTAGCTTTGTATATAGTTGCTAACCCACCTTCACCCATCTTTTCAACACTTGTTAAATCATTATAAGGAATCCACTGAAGATAATAATAATAATCATAACTAGTTGCTTTAAATTGTATGCTTTTAATCAACTCATCTAACGTTTTATTGTCACTAGTCCATCCTTCAGTCAACAGCTTTGGATCACATGATTGACACCATGAATAACCAGTATTATATTTATTGCAGGTTGAACATTTCCCGTATTCTTCATTGCTTTTATCAGAATATTCATCAACTTTGTCAATAGAAATATTGTCATGATGTTTATATTCATACAAAGTGTTTTCCATTGTGGTTTTTTATTATATTTGTCAAAAAGAATTTTTTTCTTGAGAACATTTTTTTTAGCCACAAATATTTATGGTTGTGTTAGATTGAGTGAGTACAGTACACTTTGTACAGTGGGTATAGTACAAACCATTTTTAATTATTTGTTGTAATGACAATTGTACTTACATGCCTTTTTTGTGGGACTTGTACTTTCTGATTCTACTTATCTTCACAAAATATATTTATTTCTATAAAGTTTACTACTGCCTGAATTACAACAATTCAGCATTACGTAATAAATTCGACATGACCGCCCTAAAGTCGTTAAAGCCATAAATCGTAAAACAGTAATAAATATTGCGAGCGTGTGATCTCTCTCAAGCAAAACACTCTCACTCTAACCATCACTTCATCATCATTTATATTTTATAATGGATCATCCCATCATTTTCACCAAACAGCCTTGTCCTGTGTTCACATTGAAGTCAATTTTGGGAAGTTGAATGAGAACAGGTGTAATGAAATCGATTATTATTGTTACCGTTGCTGGGAATTTTAATAATTGATGATGACGTAAAAGTACAAGTGCAACATATTTTACAATTTCTTCACTTAACTTTATGACAATGAAAAAGGTAAGAAGCGAAGAAACGTAAGAAAATAAACCATTAAACTTTTTAGCGTGACAAATTCATCAAACCACTATACAAGAAACCCTGGTTTCGAGTGTGCATCAGTTCGGTTTTAAACTGGTGGTTAAACCGGTTTGGTTGAATCGTTTCCCATTCTTAAAATAGGAATTTTAGTCAAATTAACGAATTACAGGAAGTTTCAATATTAATTTGGTACCTTTTATATCAAAGCAACAGTTATATATTCGTTTTTTTAATGCAAGATCCTTCCACTAAGTCAAATGCTTGTTCATCTTCTCTTGAGCCTCTTTCAGACCAAACCGGGAAAAATGCAATATTTTAGTTTCCCAGTAATTTTTCGACAATCAATGTTTCTTTTATCCGACAAAAAAATTAATTAGTGACTTTGTCTTTAATGTCTGAGCTTGAAGCACATGTAGACATATCAATATTGTAGAGTTGTTTTAAATTGATGGTTTTTTTTTGATTTTTGACTTTGAAGCTAGCTATGCGTAATAAATACACAATAAAATAAAACTGCATTTGAGCTGTCTTCAATGTCCGAGTTTAGAATACACATAGGCCGATACGTGGAACAACTTTTACATAGTGCATTAGACATGTTTAGGTTTAGTATAGGTTTTAGTTTTGAAGTTTAAAATAGAAACAAAGAAAAAGAAAGAGTGCTAAAAACCTTTATTGTTGAATCATGATGAATCAATCACTAGAGTTTGGTGAAGATGATTTTTTTTTTTTGATTTTGGAGTAGTATAATGCAATTTTTATTTATCAATTAATTCTAAGAGAAAAATTTAAAGACGATCAAATAAACTATTTAACTGCTCGTTATTAAGTTAGAATTTTTGAAATATTATCATCAGAAAGAGTATACTGGTAGTAGATAATTGTTTGTTACGTGCCATTCAATCAGGATAACGCACAATTCTCCAACAAGCCATATGATTTAATGAGGAAAAAATCTTTATTTATTTACAAAAATCAAGTTTTTTAATTTTTTAAGATCTTCGGGTTAATTTTGATTTAACTATATATCATTTCCGGTCAAATAATAAAATTCTCTGCAAAAGGAAATAATAATAATAATAACGTTCTCCATTCTTTCATTAAAACACAATAAATTAATCAAGCCAAATTTGAAAATTTATAAAAACATTAATGTCATATTTTCAATTATTATCTTTAGCATCGCCAGAAAGAAGGAAGTTTGTATATAAAACTCGTAATGGAATGTATAATAAAGCTCTGGTTAATTCTGATGAAGAAAGTAGAAGAGAGGTTTTTTTTTCATCAATTAATGAAAACAAGGAGCTTTTCGAAAATGAAAAAGAATATTGCAAAGAAATGTTTATTTATGAGCTTGAATTAAAAAACGCAATGTATAAAAGGGGAGAATCAAAAAAATGTTACGAGTGTGAATCAACAAGACACTCTGATAGATTCTGTGAAGATTGCATCAGGTTACAATTAAAAAGTCTTTTCACTAGTTGGACATCTGGGAATAACATAGTTGATGATTTTATTCAACAATGTCAAGTAAAATCATCTTTGCCAAGGTTTATTTTAGAATGGATACCATTTGAGCAATTTGATGATATAACAAAGTTAACTGAAGGTGGATTTAGTTCAGTTTATACTGCTACATGGACAAGAGGAAGAATAATTGATTATGATGAAAATAAAAAGGAATTTGGTTATTTAGGAAAGCAAATGATAGTATTAAAAAGTTTAAACAATTCAAGTAATCTAGGAAAAGCCTTTTTTGATGAGGTTGGTAATTGCCATTTAAAACAAAAGTGAACAATACTACTGTATCATATAATACTAAATGATTTTATATTCAATTTCAGGCAATAAATTACTGTAAAATTAAGTCACAATTGATTGTTACTTGTTATGGTATAACTAAATTCCCAGATAATGGAAATTATGCAATAATTTTATCTTATTTATCAGATGGAAGTTTGAATTGTCATTTGCAAAAAAACCATTTTAATTTAACATTAAAAGACAGAATCACAATCTTTTATTATTTATGTGAGGCAATAAATAATATACATGAGAAAGATTTAATCCATTGTGATTTACATAGTGGTAATCTATTAATAAGTGGAGGTAATTGTTATATTACAGATTTAGGATTATGTGGGCCAGTTAATGAAAAATCATCAAATAAAATCTATGGAATTATATCATATCTTGCACCTGAGCTGCTTAGAGGAAAAATTAATACAATGTATACAAAAGGAACAGATATTTATAGTGTTGGGATTTTAATGTGGGAAATATTCGCAGGTCATCCACCATTTGACAATAGGGCTCACAATCATCGTTTAATTTTTGATATATGTGAAGGTTTACGACCACAAATATTACCTGGAATGCCTGATGATTATGTGCAAACGATGCAGAGGTGTTGGGATGCGGATCCGTCAAAAAGACCAACTAGTAAAAAGCTTTTTGATTTCGCTGAAAAAAAGTTGAAGGAAATTTTTGATAATAATTGTTTAAAACTTGAAATTGTTTTTAATAATGATCGTAGCAGCAGCAGCAGCAGCAGCAGCAACAACAACAGTGGTAATGATGCTAGTAATTTGCAACAAGTACACAAATCGCATCCAGATGCATATCATACAAGTAGAATCTTAGATGAAGAAATTGCCAAATATAAAAGCTTAAAAAATAGCGATAGTTCATTAAATAATCTTGATTGTAATTATTTTCTTTAAAATATTAATAAAGGTGAATAAAATTTCATTACTAATTAATTGGAAATTATTTTTGATTACTACAATATTTTTTAATTAATTAATAGTAAAAGAGTAAATTGATAAATGACCAATTTAATCTTCACTATAAATTCATTCGTTATAATTATAGCATAGTAGAAATTCTATTTTGATCGACATTTGCAATTATCACATTTCCATTTCAGTATATGATTTTCGTGTTACATAATTTTATGAAACTTGCGATTAGTACAAAGGCCATTTTTCGTTCTTGGTTCCAAGCAAGCATACAATAAAATATTGCCATTTTTGTATAATAATAAATCAGAATCTAATTCCTTTTTTTTTTACAAAGATTGTTTGTTAAAATTAAAATTTGATTCTTTTTGCATGTCAAACTCTTTGTTAAATAAGTTTTCTTTTTTTTTCACATACATAATGTATAAAAGACTTATTTGATGTAAATTTTTTTATATTTAATAAATAAAAAACTCAAATATATAAATCCTGTAGAAATTTCAAGTTCAAATAAATTAATTAAATTTCATCAAATAAATCATTTAAAAAAATAACCAATCCAATTATTTATTTTAAAATAACAATCGGGATCGCGTAACATCTAAAATTTGTTAAATTAATATTATAACTATGCCAAGAGCAAAGAATATAGGACCATGTACAATAACCAGTTGTGAAGGAACTAATAGATTTTACAAAATGACTTGTTATACTATTGAGAAAATAAGATTTAAAGATTTAGAAAATAAATATAACTTTATAAAAGAGGGTGACCAATTATGCTCTAAACATTACCTG
>CAUDNR010004620.1:0-26462 GCA_958430865.1 Entrophospora sp. SA101 | reverse complement strand
TATAAAAAAATAATTTTTGCCCAAAGTATTTGGGCAATTTCGGCTACTAATAGAAGCAGTTTCGACCAGAAACCTTATTCAGGAAAAGGAACAAGTTTTTTAACCAACCTTGGAATTACAATGATTTCAAGAAATCTGACTGTTAGAACTATTTCAAGTAAATTATGGACCTCTAAAACATTGTAGTATTATATGTATGGTATAGACATTAGTTTTCAAATATCCAAGAGGATTTTTAACTTCTTCAAGACAAGTTTGGCCACTTTGGTAATGGTTTTTCCAAGACTAACCTTGTTCCAATAAGATTATATCAGGTAATCCTTTCTTTTCTTAGATAAGTTTCAAGTTTCTGAGTATCATTTATTTTGAAAATGTAAGGTGCGATTTTTTCACCTTGTTCTTTTTTCAAAATACTTCTAATGGTACTGTAATTCTTGGGTTCCATAGTAGTTCTGATGTAAATGAGTTTCAATTAACTATTGTTATATAGAAGTAATTCTATATATCACCCAATATTAAAAGGATAACAAATGGAAGGTTTTAATAATCACGTTACCAAATTTTGATCCCTGAAATTCTTGGTAATACTAATTCACTTTGTCTGGTTTTGTTGCAAGCATGCCCCAAATATTAGATTTAAAGAAATGGCTAATTTAGATGGCCTAAATAGGTAATGAGTTTGATCAACCATAGTCAAAGGTGGATTTCGAATTTCTTCTAGAAAGAATTAATTTACTAAAACATCGAAAAGTGCTGGTTTATTTTGCCGCCAGAAAAAAAACATGAACCTGGAAATTTCTATTAGTAATAGGGTCTGGGAATTTTCGAGGTTACACATAATTTATTTCCTCTAAAATATTTTGTTAAAAAAAAATAAAAAATAATGATTAAATCAGTTTTAATATTTAATAAACAAGGGAAGCCTAGAATTACTAAATTTTATCAACAAATAGTAAGTTGTTTTAACGAGTTCAATTCAAATTCAAATGAGTTCAGTTAGAATCCAAAAAGTGTAAAATTGACCAATTTAATTTTTCGAAATAATAACTAAAGGACATTGCGACTCAACAAGCATTATTACTAGAAATTTATTCGTTAGTATCAAAAAGACCAGACACAGCATGTAATTTTCTTGATGGTAGCCAAATGCTGGGTGGTAAAGATACACGTGTTATTTATAGACATTATGCTACTTTATATTTTGTGTTTGTCGTAGATGAATGTGAAAGTGAATTGGGAATATTGGATTTAATTCAGGTAAATCAACCAATCGATCAGTCAATCAATCAATAAATAAATAGATATATTAATCATGATATTTCTTGGGATTGGGATCTAAAGATATTTATGGGTTTATTTTTTATTTAAGGTTTTTGTGGAAAGTTTAGATAAATGTTTTGAAAATGTTTGTGAACTTGATTTGGTTAGTATTTTATTAAACATAACGACATATAATTTCATTCATTAAACTTGTACATTATTGTTTCATTCATTTACTTAATCAAATATAGATATTTCATTTTGAGGAGGTAACTGAAAAAAAATAATAAATATGGCGATTATGTTATTATTATCATCACATTAAAAGAATTTAATAATTAGGTTCATAATATACTTTCAGAATTAATCTCAGGTGGAATGGTAATTAATATATTATACAGATGCATTTCATTAAATTATTTTTTTAAATTGTCATCTGTTCACTCACACAATCAATCACATTAAATGATTGATGTGTTTAGGTTTTGGAGACAAATATTCAAGAGATTGTCGGAGCAGTTAGTGAAGCCAAAAAATTAAAGAGACGCACAACGGGTACAATGGCAACAATTGCTGGAAGTGGTGCTGGTGCAGCCGCAAGAGATTTAGGTGCAAATATAGCAAACACTCTGACATCAACATTACAGATGACCTTACAAAACACTGTAAATGGTGCATTCAGAAGAACATAATTACTACTTTAATAAAAAGTAGTATTTGCATGTATTTTAATAATTATTTGTTAAATAAATAAATAATTCATTCAACAATCTAATCTAATCTAATCTAATATTACCTAATCTATTTTCATCATCTAATAGCAATAACTATTATTTATAATCTTCAGTTGCCAGTTATTATATTATATATTATAAAATAAAAACTCATTTATTTATTTTTTCATAAATTTACGATGAAAATCACTTCCAAGTGTATCATTGATAAATCGGTCTTTAGGGTTATCCTCAACTGATTTCCTAGAAATAACATCATCATCCCACCTAAACAACGACAACAACAACGACAGCAAGTATTATTGGTAATTATATCATATTATGTTTTTCTGTGTGTGTGTGTGTCTCTTAAAATTAAATTTTACCACATTAAAATCTTTACTAATGAATAAACAAATATTGATCAATTAATCACTCTACTATATATATGATCACTTTTTTAAAGAAGAAATCCTCACACCTTTCATCACTATCTTTCTATCACTGTCATCATCGTCTGCATCTATTAATTGTGTAGTCGAGTCTAATAAAAATTTTCTTCGTTTTTATTGATTGATCGTCGTCATTACTATGTTTTTTTCTGAATGTTGTTTATTTTCAAAATGACCTTTCTCTGCTTTTAAAAAGTTCTTCTTTAAAGATCTATACTTTCAAGTACATCTTGTGTAGGTTGTCCTGTTTGTCTATATATATATATATATTAAAATCCACATTGAAAAACAATAATTTGAAAATGAAGGCAATTTTGATATTAAGGATACCGGCTGCAACTTTTGATGATGGTTGCTACCATCTTTACGTCATATAAAAATGATTGCAACCGTCTTTACGACCATTTTGTTTCCTTTTTTGGATTGCGACATGGGACACTATTTTATATTTAAGTTGATATGAGCAGAAAGATCCCTAGAACTATATTGAAAAGTTGGTGCCTTATTATCGTTTCCTCTAGCATGATCAAAAGTTGGCCTAGCAAGCTGTTGTCATTTTTTCTCGAATTAAAGTTTATCTGTCATTCTGTTATGTCACATGTACGTATATTATATATCATATGATTAATAAATTACAATTGCTTCTAAAACAGGATGATGGATTAGACAATTAATTCTAGAACAACAAATAACAATGGTGATAGAAGGGATGAAAAATATGAATAGTGAAAGTTTTATAAAGAAGTAGCGTTATAGTAATAATTTATAACGACAACCATTATTAATATATTATTATTACTATTAAGTTGAGTCCAAGGAAAAAAAGTGTTTATCAAATGTCTAAAGTCATAAATTAATACCACATTGTAATTTTAGAACGACAACCATTAGAACAATAAAGATTAAACTTTATGATATAATTTTGGGATTCCTTGTATGTCGTTGATATTGGTCCATAATCAACATCACCAACATCACCATCATCATCTACTAAAAAGATAAACAATTATTGTTGCTGTTGGAAGATGTACATCATGAATTAAAATTAATTAAAATGGAAAATCATTCATCAACCAACTAAAAATTATCAAAGTCAATTTGCAGGATTTCTGATTATTTTAATAATAATAATAATAACAATGACAATACATCTTTTCGTAAAAAAATATTGAATCAATAGTGGAAGAAGTAACAGATGAAGAATTCAATAATGAGTGATACAGCCAACCAACTAAATCAGTAGTTATATAAAAACCATTGAACAAGATTGAAATGAGTCTCTTGGGAAATGGAAATGCATAATCCTCTTTATCGGGAAGGAATTCTCGGTGGTAAATTTCCATTGATTTTAGACATGCGTTCAGACTTGCTACTGAAACAATAGGGAGGAGACTCCACATCATTGTCATTAATTAGTAAATGAAAAGAAACAATTAATTTTCAATGAAAACGTGTCATCATCATCTTTGGTGAAAAGAAAGGAATCATTAGTCTATGAAAATTCATTATTATTATCATAATCATAAGATGAATCAAATTCAACCACTCATGGTAGTCACTAATACAAAATCTTGTAGTTATTATAATAATATAAATAAATACATCTATATAAATATGTAAAAATATAATATATATGTATATGTCTCTAAACCCCTCTCATTAAACGTTCAGTAACTCTTTCTCTGGCTGTATGATATGCTTGAATAATTGTTTGTTCTGTTATTGGAATATCCGATGATTCAGTACGAGGTCTAGAAACGCGAGAAACAATAACATTCGATTCTGTCTCTAATACAATACTATAATATTATAAATGATATGTTATTAAATTGTATTTAAGGATTAGATTGAGAATTGATTAAATTAAATTCTCTCTCTCTAATTACCCATCATCAATAGTTTCGTCCAAGGCGAGAACAACCAAATCTAAATTATCAATAATTGTTCTTTTTTCTACTTGATGTCTACCACAAATAATTATAATAATAATAACAATAGTAATTATCGTTGTCATTATTGTTGTTGTCAATGATAATTGATTAATTAATTAATTAATTGTAATTTTACCTTAATAAATTGGAAATTGAATCGTAGAATGCATTTAAAATACTATTCAAAATGAGTTCATTTTCATCAGCTGATCCAACAACATAGAAAAACACATCAATGTTATTACGATAAAGAACTACATGATTGTCATATAAAATAATTTCCCCTATAAAAAAATTTCAATTTTTAATTTGTAAGTTATGATTTTTTTTTTTTTTTATGATAAAAAATCATTATGAAATTATAAATTATTTACCGTTTGATCTTTTAGTTTTATCAAATAATCCCTTCTCAAATACCTTTTGTTCTTTATTTGTAGGATATGCATTCTTACTACCATAATATTTTGCTAGAATCCTATTGCCGTCTCCATCAAGAAGTACCACTGCTGTAGTTGTATAAAGTGATAAATTAACCTTTAGATAAATAAAGAAATATCAAGTTGATTAATAACTAATAACTATAATTCAAACAACTTTTAAAATACAATTAACACAATTACAAACCATTTTTTTTTTTTAAAGAATTAATTTGGTTTTAAGGAATGATCTCCGTAAATAAGATCGGCCAAGATCACGCACGTTATAGAGGATTTTTAACTGGCTAATAAGAAATTACAACCAACTCTCGATACTTAAATTCTGAAGATTTCGCATATAAAATCACATGCTTCTATATTTTCTAGAACTTTTATCAATTACAAATAAAAGAAATGCGATTATTTTTGATAAAAAAGTATATGAAACCTTGGATCAGACAGCCATTATCCTGCTTATGTTCAATAGTACTCATTCTTTAAGGCATTTTGAAATTATGTTCAACGATATGAAAGGGAGTATTCACTTTCTGATGTAGCATTGTCAAGCCAGTAATGTAAATAAAACATGAAACATTTTGAAGTTGGGCGCTGACATATATTAGCTAATATTTTAGGGGTGGGGGATAATAATACATAATATAAAATAAAAGACATATCAATACAAATTAAAATAAAGTTACCTCTGGTTAGTTATTAACATGTTTCTCTTTAGAACCAATCATGCCAAACAACATCACTCGCGTTTTGTCATCTGTCAAAAAAATAAATAAAAAACAGGGGTCCATACATAAATAATTAGTACGCGCTGTCGATCAATGAATTCTTTATTTCTATTTTCTTTTTTTCTTTTTACAAAAAAAAAATGCCCAAAGCAAATCAAATCAAAAAAAGTAACCTATCACCACCATTCTTACGATAAACACTTACGCATTTATTGCACCAGATTTGCTTTGTGGTTATCGCCACCACTCTAGTTTTTTTGAAAAATTGGCATCATGCACTATAGTTACAGTGTGTTAAGAAAAAAATGGCGGTGACAAAAAATTGCATATCTCAACAATTACATATCATAATTAAATAAATTTAGATTCGTTTGAAAGTATATCAAATTACCTTGTTAAATAAAAAAAATAGACATGATATGCTATTGCCAATTTTCTGTAAAGCTAATTCATATCTTTTTTTTAAAACTTTGCAAAATTTTTGTCTCTGAAATTTTAACACATAAATTTTTAATAATAAGCCTGACACAAAAATATACATAATAATCATACAAAAAATTATACCGGTGTGTAATGAAAGTTCTGGAGATTATATATATAAACTTTCATACTTCCAGATTTTCTAGAATTTTGTCAATTGGAAATAAAAGGAATTTGATTATTTTGAAAAAAACAATTTAATGTGTAAATTTCTTCAATAATTGCTCTAAAGCCTACATATTAACATGCTTCAAAAATTTCATATGTTATAATCTAAGATCCTCCGATTCTCTGTTGTAATTTTTATCATATAATTTTGGCTACTTTTTTATTAAAAACAATATTTTTATCAACCGCCGTTTTTTTCTTAACACCCTGTAATTATAAACTTAGTGTAAATGAAAAAAACAATAATAAAGAAAACAATAATGTGAGAATTCATTTCAATAAATTATTATTTAATGTTCAATATTAGGTTCTTTAAAACAATTGTTACCTGTAAATATTCTAGGATGTCATATCTCTTAATGGACTTTCTCGAATTGAAGCTTTCCACGAAGTAACTAATCAACTAGTAAAGCAGAAGCTAACCCTACAAAATGGCGATTTAGAGAGCAATCATACAAAACATAAGCAAGTATCTAGAGGGTACGTGTTGACTCTTATGTAGTGATAATGTAATAGTAATATAACATTATTCTGTTGATTCTGCTCTTTGTTTTCTATTATTAATTCATATTTATTTTTCAAGTATTAATGGCGACCATAAATTGGTGGATTTTGACAAAACAGATAATTATAAATGCTCTAACCAGTAAGTTGTGAAAAAAATTATGTTGTTTTTTTGAATGAATCAATTTATATGCTTGGAAATTAGATTAAAACTTTTATTAGACATGCAGAATGGGTAACTCCACTACCAACATTACAACAGAAAGGAAGTGATGTAAGTAAATTATTTTCAACAACATGCAATAATGAATTTATTTTCATTTCAAACTTTTTTTCTAAACATAGATCGAAGTTTCTTTTGAAGAATTAAAATATAATGATAACCAAATTAATCACAAACTCTGAAGATGATAATGGTATATATATCAAATGAAACTAAATTTTGGGAATTGGAATCAGAAGTTCCTAGTTGGTTAAAAAAAATTATGAGTTATCATGAAAAATTATATTCAGAGAAAGATGAAGAGCAAAGGATCAAATTGTCAACAAAGCAAGCGCTTAAGATATGATTGATTGTTTGTTTATTTTTTTTCATTAAATCCCAATTAATTATTTTTTAAAAACAAGATTTATTTGGTGAGGATAGTGGATAGTACACACACAAGCTTTGTCCCTGATGTACTCACATCAAAAGAATTTCTCAACTTAAAAGATCATCATGTTTCTAATGCACTCAACCTTAAACATTCAGAATATAATTGGACTATATTGGAGTCATCAGTTGAGAATTGCTTGAAGTCTTTGGGAAAAGTGAGTAATTCAGTTGTTACAATACCACAAAGCTTTCTAATATTTAAATCAGATATTTTTAGTTAAATAATAGTGAGTTAAAACAAATCGGAGAATCAATCAAACCTAAAGGCATATATGCTGGTGTGGAAGAATTAAAAAAGATATCAAATGAGAACAAATCCCATGATAAATATTCAGAATTATTTGATGATGATGCCAATAAAAATAATACAGTCAGGGATATTTCCATATCGGGATTCGATTCCAGAATAGTCTGCTGTAGAGGCCTGCATCGGGTTGGGCGGGTTTGGTCTTGATGTCAAATAACTGCGGGTTGTAACTTACAACAATTAATGACCCGAACTTGACCCGAATTTAAATAATTTCTTGGCAAAAAAAAAAAAATCTTTAATATATATATATTAATAAATATAATTTTTTTTTTATAAATTTTTAATATAAATTTTTAATGATAATAAGTTTTTTTTAATGATAATAAATTTATGATAATAAGTTTTTATATTTTCAAATTAAATATACATTTCACACTTTTTCAAATCAATGTCAAATACATTATCCACAAGCCAAATATCATCAAAAATACTGGCTGGAGAATTATTATGTAAAAATAAAATTGGCAGAAAAAGTGATGTTTGGTTATGTTATTTGTAAGAATTGTCAGCATTTATTTAAATATAATTCAAAAGAAGGGACTTCTAATTTAATACGTCATGTTTGTAGTAGCTCAACAAGTAAACAAAGAAATATCACATCTTTTTTAACAAAGAAAGTAATTCCTACAAAAGTCAAAGAAGATATAGTTGGCTCGGTCTAAAGACTTCCTAAATTTTGGGCAAATTTTAAAAGTATAGAAGTCATTTTCTGTCCTACCTTTTAAAAAAATAGCCTCATTAGTTGGTAAAATAGGTTTCTACTTTTAATGTAATGAAGAGATTTTCTCCAAAAAATTATTTATTGTAGAGTTCTATTCTTTTTTAAAACATGTACTTTACCATGCTCATGAGAAATTTGAGCACTAGGATATTTGCTAAATTTAGACTAGTTTTGATTATCATACCAAATTTAGCCTAATACTCGACCATCATATCTAAATTTAGCAGTAAGAAAAATAGTTTTTTAACCAAAATCACGGGTAATCCTTTTTTAAAAAATTTTATTGCATTTTTGAACGAATCACGAAATTGCAATTTTTGAAATGAGCATGTGACGCAGCATTAGGAGGTCTTTAGACCAAGCCAACAATACAACAAAAAAAATAGTTAATTTTGTTTGTAAAGATTTACATCCATTTGAAACGATTGTGGGTTTAGGGTTTCAAGAATTGGCACAAGAATTTATTAAGATTGGATCAATTTATGGAAATGTATCCATTGAAGAATTACTTCCACATCCAACCACAATTTCCAGAAACACATTAAAGGAGGCAGAGTTAGTTAAATCAGCTTTGGCAGAAAGTTTATTGGAATTTTTTCGAATTTCTGGTGGAGCTTTTACCACAGATTGTTGGACAGATAATTATAGGAAAATTAGTTATATTTCTTTGACAGTGCACTTCATTGATAATTGGGATTTAAAAGTATATGTACTTGCTGTATCTAAATTTCCAGAAATTAGCCATACATCAGATATTATACAAAGAACTATTTTTTCATTATTAAGAGGGTATAATCTTCAACCTGAAAGCAATATAAAAAGATATGCTTTTGTAACAGATTCTGGTGCAAACTTTGTGGCAGCTTTTCGAAATTATGGGCATTTATCATGTATAGCTCACAGGTATCTATTAATAAAAAACGGGTTGAGTTCGGGTTTGGATTGAAATTTTTTGTATACAAGTCAGGTTCGGGTTGAGATTTTTATAATTTTTTGTGTACAAGTCAGGTTCGGGTTGAGATTTTTATAATTTTTTTGTGTACAAGTCGGGTTCGGGTTGGGTATTTATTCAATTATGATGACCCGTTGGGGTGTGCGACATTCTAAGAAAATCAAAACTAATTAATGTCATATAGCATAATAGAAATTCGATTATATCAGAAATGTGATGATCATTTGTGATATATGCAAATTTATATTGTGCTACAATTAATTTCAATTATTTTAAAGTACTTGAGTTACGTTAAAATGCACAAAAGTAGTTAATAGGTAACATGACTTTTTAAGCAATATTGCAAAAAAAAATTATATGATTATTATCTTTAATATATACTCTTTCATTTAAAAAAATAAGATGCAATTAGATGCAATTCAATGAATAGGTTACATATGAAGTAAAATTTACATTTTTTTAACAAAGTGCTTCGTATACAAAGGTAAAAAAAATTTTATTATTATTATATAAAATAAATAATTGAGTAAAACATAATAATACATGTTGGATAGAATGATAAGTTAAATAATAATATGAATCAGATATAAATGAAATAAACAATAATATAATTTACTATTTATATAATAATATATTTTACCATTCATTTACTAATTCAATTTTTCTATTTAAATCAATGTCCAAATTTATTTCAGGCATGACTATATCTTCTTCTTGATCTTCTTCATAACTCTCTTCTTCAATGTCTTCACTTGTTAAAATGTCACCACCTTCATTTAATCTTTCAAGGAATGAGTCAACATTTTTGAATATCCCTTTTTTGTAATATTCTTCACAATGTTTACACACATTTTTCCAACTTTGATAACATTCATAATGATATCCGTGACCACATATCAATACATTTACATTTAGGTTTCCTAAAACTTGTTTACATTTATCACACAAATTAGGCTTTGGAGGAAAAGATGTATGATAGCCTGTTGGAAAGAATCTTATATCAACAGTTTTATTTAGAGCTTCCAATTTGTAAGTTTTAAAATTTTTTTTTGGTTGTCTATCTTTATCTTTATTTTTTTCAAGGTTTAAATAAATCAAGTGGAAATGATCTAATAAAAATATACTGGTTCTATTTGTTAATTCATCCAGGACTGGCTCAGTATATGGATACTTACGATAATTTTTAAATGAGTTGATTGTTGTTTGATCACAAAGATCAAGAACATAAGCTTCATTAATTATAGCTTCTGCTGAATCTAAGGAGGTTGTGTTGGCTCTTATCTGGCTATGTATGTTTTCAACATAATAATCATTAAAATTTACAAGGTATTTTTCAATTGATTCACTAAATGGATGAGAATTCTCTTTCCAATAAAAATAGTCCGATAAGAAGGCTAAAGGTGCTTTATTATAATTTTTTCTTTTCCATCTTAAAGCAAAGGTCCAAATTCGAAAGAGTGTTTCTAAATATTCATTAAATGAACCTGACCTGAACAGAACAGCATAAACATCCAATGTGGAAGGAATAATATTATCTAACAGGTCTATCATCATCCTGTATTCTATATCCTTACAGTTGTTAGGGAATTTATTTAATATTACATGTGATATTTTTTTCCATCCTCTATTTAAAAGATCTAACAAAAAGTTTATTCTCCAAGGTTGAGGCTTTTCAGCCAAAATTTTTTTTGGTCCAAAAAGAGAATGGTACATCTTATTGAAAAGCTCCCAGTAAACTAAAATTACTTGCTCTCTTGAATTTAACGAAACATGTAAAGGACCAATTAAGGGTATAAAATTTCTAATAATAATATTATTAGAATTTTGATTTCTGATATTGGTTATGGCTTTTCTAATAAATAATTGTCCAGGCCAATCAGCTGAAACAGGTATGACATTATTTATTAAATATCTAGAAATACTTTCTATTCTACTTATTGATAACAGAACATCCACATAGTCATCTAATGAATGTAGATTTTTCTGTTGGAATTGAACTATTCTTGTTTCACTCATGGATCTGTCTTGTTTCCTTTCAGCAATTAAAGGATTATAAAAATGAATAGAAAGTAATTCAGTTCTATTGGACTCTAATGATTGTTGTAAGTTTGAAGAGGTCCACCTTATTTTTCTATCATTATAACTTTGATCAAATACTCCTTTGAAATTATTCATTAATTGGAAATTTATTCTATAAGCTTCAATATTGTTGGAATTGAATATGGATATTCCATTATAAATTTCAGGAATTGGGCCACATTCAATTTTTTTTGACACAACAGTTGCCATATGGTTGACAGTGGAGAGTGAAGTAGAATTAGGCTGTCTCCAGCCATGTATAGAGTGGTAATCATCAACATTAAAACAAAACAAATTATTCATCTAAAATTTTTACATACATGATAAGTATTTTAGAAATTAAATATAATTATTAATTGGGTTGTTTATTACTTACATTTTCATGAAAATATTCATTAATTTTTTTTGGATGATCACTTGCTAATTGTTTTTTATAATTCTCAATAGTTTTGTAGCTGGTTGTAATCCCAATTCTAGACAAAGTGTCTATTGCAGTACAACTTGTTCCTGCAGCAACAAGATATAAACCAATATCAAGTTTTACAGAATTTATGAATTTATTACGTAGACCTGCCAGCAAATAACAAAATGCTACAATTGATCTTTTAGCATCATCTTTATTTTTTTCTTTTCTTCCACTTGGAATAATTGCTTCAACCATTTCATTAAAAAAACCTTCTAATCTTTCATCCTGTTGTGTTATCATATCAGAAAATTCCTCAGGATCCAATTTGATATTATTTTTTAATTTTCTTTGCTGATTGTAAAGGATCTTGCTTAAAATTTCAAATTTTGATACAAAGGTAGGATCATTTTCTATTTAATAAATAAATTATTAAATTATTATTTAAATTAATCAACATTTAAAAAAAAATAAATAGATAAATTACCACTATTGATTTCACTATCAAAACTAGAATCTTCATTTTCCTCCACGTAATAGAGTTGATTTTCAAGCTGGAATTTCATTTGTTCTATATTTTTGACTAATAATGAAAAATCTTCCCTTGACATAATAACATTTTCATTGGTATAATTAACTTTAATATCTGGCCACTCCAATTCATTAGTAGACATATTAATTAATTGGCTAGATGAAGATCCACTATATGAATCATCAGTTCTTTGAAAATTTGATTCACTAGAATTTTTGTTTCTGTTATTTCTATCAGGCTCAACTATATCCAGGTAATGTTTAGAGCATAATTGGTCACCCTCTTTTATAAAGTTATATTTATTTTCTAAATCTTTAAATCTTATTTTCTCAATAGTATAACAAGTCATTTTGTAAAATCTATTAGTTCCTTCACAACTGGTTATTGTACATGGTCCTATATTCTTTGCTCTTGGCATAGTTATAATATTAATTTAACAAATTTTAGATGTTACGCGATCCCGATTGTTATTTTAAAATAAATAATTGGATTGGTTATTTTTTTAAATGATTTATTTGATGAAATTTAATTAATTTATTTGAACTTGAAATTTCTACAGGATTTATATATTTGAGTTTTTTATTTATTAAATATAAAAAAATTTACATCAAATAAGTCTTTTATACATTATGTATGTGAAAAAAAAAGAAAACTTATTTAACAAAGAGTTTGACATGCAAAAAGAATCAAATTTTAATTTTAACAAACAATCTTTGTAAAAAAAAAAGGAATTAGATTCTGATTTATTATTATACAAAAATGGCAATATTTTATTGTATGCTTGCTTGGAACCAAGAACGAAAAATGGCCTTTGTACTAATCGCAAGTTTCATAAAATTATGTAACACGAAAATCATATACTGAAATGGAAATGTGATAATTGCAAATGTCGATCAAAATAGAATTTCTACTATGCTATAATTATAACGAATGAATTTATAGTGAAGATTAAATTGGTCATTTATCAATTTACTCTTTTACTATTAATTAATTAAAAAATATTGTAGTAATCAAAAATAATTTCCAATTAATTAGTAATGAAATTTTATTCACCTTTATTAATATTTTAAAGAAAATAATTACAATCAAGATTATTTAATGAACTATCGCTATTTTTTAAGCTTTTATATTTGGCAATTTCTTCATCTAAGATTCTACTTGTATGATATGCATCTGGATGCGATTTGTGTACTTGTTGCAAATTACTAGCATCATTACCACTGTTGTTGTTGCTGCTGCTGCTGCTGCTGCTGCTACGATCATTATTAAAAACAATTTCAAGTTTTAAACAATTATTATCAAAAATTTCCTTCAACTTTTTTTCAGCGAAATCAAAAAGCTTTTTACTAGTTGGTCTTTTTGACGGATCCGCATCCCAACACCTCTGCATCGTTTGCACATAATCATCAGGCATTCCAGGTAATATTTGTGGTCGTAAACCTTCACATATATCAAAAATTAAACGATGATTGTGAGCCCTATTGTCAAATGGTGGATGACCTGCGAATATTTCCCACATTAAAATCCCAACACTATAAATATCTGTTCCTTTTGTATACATTGTATTAATTTTTCCTCTAAGCAGCTCAGGTGCAAGATATGATATAATTCCATAGATTTTATTTGATGATTTTTCATTAACTGGCCCACATAATCCTAAATCTGTAATATAACAATTACCTCCACTTATTAATAGATTACCACTATGTAAATCACAATGGATTAAATCTTTCTCATGTATATTATTTATTGCCTCACATAAATAATAAAAGATTGTGATTCTGTCTTTTAATGTTAAATTAAAATGGTTTTTTTGCAAATGACAATTCAAACTTCCATCTGATAAATAAGATAAAATTATTGCATAATTTCCATTATCTGGGAATTTAGTTATACCATAACAAGTAACAATCAATTGTGACTTAATTTTACAGTAATTTATTGCCTGAAATTGAATATAAAATCATTTAGTATTATATGATACAGTAGTATTGTTCACTTTTGTTTTAAATGGCAATTACCAACCTCATCAAAAAAGGCTTTTCCTAGATTACTTGAATTGTTTAAACTTTTTAATACTATCATTTGCTTTCCTAAATAACCAAATTCCTTTTTATTTTCATCATAATCAATTATTCTTCCTCTTGTCCATGTAGCAGTATAAACTGAACTAAATCCACCTTCAGTTAACTTTGTTATATCATCAAATTGCTCAAATGGTATCCATTCTAAAATAAACCTTGGCAAAGATGATTTTACTTGACATTGTTGAATAAAATCATCAACTATGTTATTCCCAGATGTCCAACTAGTGAAAAGACTTTTTAATTGTAACCTGATGCAATCTTCACAGAATCTATCAGAGTGTCTTGTTGATTCACACTCGTAACATTTTTTTGATTCTCCCCTTTTATACATTGCGTTTTTTAATTCAAGCTCATAAATAAACATTTCTTTGCAATATTCTTTTTCATTTTCGAAAAGCTCCTTGTTTTCATTAATTGATGAAAAAAAAACCTCTCTTCTACTTTCTTCATCAGAATTAACCAGAGCTTTATTATACATTCCATTACGAGTTTTATATACAAACTTCCTTCTTTCTGGCGATGCTAAAGATAATAATTGAAAATATGACATTAATGTTTTTATAAATTTTCAAATTTGGCTTGATTAATTTATTGTGTTTTAATGAAAGAATGGAGAACGTTATTATTATTATTATTTCCTTTTGCAGAGAATTTTATTATTTGACCGGAAATGATATATAGTTAAATCAAAATTAACCCGAAGATCTTAAAAAATTAAAAAACTTGATTTTTGTAAATAAATAAAGATTTTTTCCTCATTAAATCATATGGCTTGTTGGAGAATTGTGCGTTATCCTGATTGAATGGCACGTAACAAACAATTATCTACTACCAGTATACTCTTTCTGATGATAATATTTCAAAAATTCTAACTTAATAACGAGCAGTTAAATAGTTTATTTGATCGTCTTTAAATTTTTCTCTTAGAATTAATTGATAAATAAAAATTGCATTATACTACTCCAAAATCAAAAAAAAAAAATCATCTTCACCAAACTCTAGTGATTGATTCATCATGATTCAACAATAAAGGTTTTTAGCACTCTTTCTTTTTCTTTGTTTCTATTTTAAACTTCAAAACTAAAACCTATACTAAACCTAAACATGTCTAATGCACTATGTAAAAGTTGTTCCACGTATCGGCCTATGTGTATTCTAAACTCGGACATTGAAGACAGCTCAAATGCAGTTTTATTTTATTGTGTATTTATTACGCATAGCTAGCTTCAAAGTCAAAAATCAAAAAAAAACCATCAATTTAAAACAACTCTACAATATTGATATGTCTACATGTGCTTCAAGCTCAGACATTAAAGACAAAGTCACTAATTAATTTTTTTGTCGGATAAAAGAAACATTGATTGTCGAAAAATTACTGGGAAACTAAAATATTGCATTTTTCCCGGTTTGGTCTGAAAGAGGCTCAAGAGAAGATGAACAAGCATTTGACTTAGTGGAAGGATCTTGCATTAAAAAAACGAATATATAACTGTTGCTTTGATATAAAAGGTACCAAATTAATATTGAAACTTCCTGTAATTCGTTAATTTGACTAAAATTCCTATTTTAAGAATGGGAAACGATTCAACCAAACCGGTTTAACCACCAGTTTAAAACCGAACTGATGCACACTCGAAACCAGGGTTTCTTGTATAGTGGTTTGATGAATTTGTCACGCTAAAAAGTTTAATGGTTTATTTTCTTACGTTTCTTCGCTTCTTACCTTTTTCATTGTCATAAAGTTAAGTGAAGAAATTGTAAAATATGTTGCACTTGTACTTTTACGTCATCATCAATTATTAAAATTCCCAGCAACGGTAACAATAATAATCGATTTCATTACACCTGTTCTCATTCAACTTCCCAAAATTGACTTCAATGTGAACACAGGACAAGGCTGTTTGGTGAAAATGATGGGATGATCCATTATAAAATATAAATGATGATGAAGTGATGGTTAGAGTGAGAGTGTTTTGCTTGAGAGAGATCACACGCTCGCAATATTTATTACTGTTTTACGATTTATGGCTTTAACGACTTTAGGGCGGTCATGTCGAATTTATTACGTAATGCTGAATTGTTGTAATTCAGGCAGTAGTAAACTTTATAGAAATAAATATATTTTGTGAAGATAAGTAGAATCAGAAAGTACAAGTCCCACAAAAAAGGCATGTAAGTACAATTGTCATTACAACAAATAATTAAAAATGGTTTGTACTATACCCACTGTACAAAGTGTACTGTACTCACTCAATCTAACACAACCATAAATATTTGTGGCTAAAAAAAATGTTCTCAAGAAAAAAATTCTTTTTGACAAATATAATAAAAAACCACAATGGAAAACACTTTGTATGAATATAAACATCATGACAATATTTCTATTGACAAAGTTGATGAATATTCTGATAAAAGCAATGAAGAATACGGGAAATGTTCAACCTGCAATAAATATAATACTGGTTATTCATGGTGTCAATCATGTGATCCAAAGCTGTTGACTGAAGGATGGACTAGTGACAATAAAACGTTAGATGAGTTGATTAAAAGCATACAATTTAAAGCAACTAGTTATGATTATTATTATTATCTTCAGTGGATTCCTTATAATGATTTAACAAGTGTTGAAAAGATGGGTGAAGGTGGGTTAGCAACTATATACAAAGCTACTTGGTTAAATGGAGAGAAAAGTATAGATTATCAAAATAACAAAAGAACTAGCAAGGATGTTCTAGTGGCATTAAAGAAATTACATATTTCACAGAATATTTCTGATGAATTTCTTAATGAGGTAAATTATTTTATTTTTTTATTTATTTTTAATTTTTAAAATATTATCCCGAAATTCAATATATTTTTTTTAGTTCAAAAATTATGTTACATTTTATCATAAATCATTTATAAATCATATTCATGGATTAACACAAGATCCAGCTATAAATGAATATATCTTTGTAATGAATTACATGAAAGATAAAAATCTTCAAGATTATGAAGATCAATTTTCAAAGAAAAGGGATGAAAAATATGGGGAGTGTCCAACTTGTAATAAATATAATACTAATTATTCATGGTGTCAATCATGTGATCCAAAGCTATTAACTGAAGGATGGACTAGCGGCAATGAAACATTAGATGAGTTGATTAAAAGTACACAACTTAAATCAACCAAGTATCATTATAGTAATCATCTTCAATGGATTCCTTATAATGATTTAACAAATATTGAAAAGATGGGTGAGGGTGGGTTTGCAACTATATCCAAAGCTACTTGGTTAAATGGTTATAAAAGTATAGATTATCAAAATAAAAAAAGAACTAGCAAGGATATGCTGGTGGCATTAAAAAAACTACATAATTCACAGAATATTTCTGATGAATTTCTTAATGAGGTAAATTATTTTTTTTTTTTATTTATTTTCAGATTTTTTAAATATTATTAAATATTTTATTTGTTATTTTAGCTCAAAAATTATACAAAATCTCATGATAAGGCTTATAGTTATGGATTAACACAAGATCCAACTACAAAAGAATATATTTCTGTAATGCATTACATGGAAGATGGAAGTCTTCAAAATTATGATGATCGATATTCAAAGGAAAGAAATGAAAAATATGGGGAATGTCTAACCTGCAATAGATATAATACTAATAATTTATGGTGTCAATCATGTGATCCAAAGTTATTGACTGAAGGATGGACTAGTGGCAATGAAAAATTAGATGAGTTGATTAAAAGTACACAACTTAAAGCAACAAGATATAATAATTATGATTATTTTCAATGGATTACTTATAATGCTTTAACAAATATTGAAAAGATAGATGAGGGTGGTTTTGCAACTATTTCCAAAGCTACTTGGTTAAATGGAGAGAAAAGTATAGATTATCAAAATAAAAAAAGAACTAGCAAGGATATGCTAGTGGCATTAAAAAAACTACATAATTCACAGAATATTTCTGATGAATTTCTTAATGAGGTAAATTATTTTTTTTTTTTATTTATTTTCAGATTTTTTAAATATTATTGATTATTACAATTGTAATTAAATATTTTATTTGTTATTTTAGTTCAAAAATTATGCAAATTTTCATGACAGAGGATTAATAATTCATATTTATGGATTAACACAAGATCCAATTACAAAAGAATATATATTTGTAATGGCATATATGAAAGATGGAAGTCTTCAAAATTATTTAACTAAAAAATTTCAAATTTTAAAATGGGAAAACAAACTTGGAATTCTTTATGATATTATTAATGGTTTAAAAGATATTCATGGAAAAGAAATTATTCACCATGATCTTCATAGTGGTAACATTCTTCAAAAAGAAAAAAATGCAATTATTGCAGACTTAGGACTATCATGCTCAGCTAGTAAAATACCATCATCAAACAAAAATAATATATGTGGAGTACTACCATATATTGCACCAGAAGTTTTAAAAGAGAAACCATATACAAAAGCATCAGATGTATATAGTTTTGGAGTTCTGATGTCTGTAGTATCAACTGGCAAACAACCATTTAATAATTTGGCACATGATAAATATCTTGTAATGAAAATATGTGAAGGTGCAAGACCTAGTTTCTCAAACAATACACCAAAATTCTATATTGAACTAGCATTCAAATGCATGGATGCTAATCCAGATAAACGTCCAACTGCTGAAGAAATTTTCAAGGTTATTAAAATTTGGTATTATAAAGATGAATTTAGAAAAGAGTTTGATAAAATAAAATTTGATCCTTCAACAATTGCCACAGTAATTCATCCAAATGCAGTTTATACTAGCAGATTATTAAAATTTACAAATCTCCCCCAACCTGTGAATTCCAATAAAGCAACAATTATTGGCAATAATAATGGTAATTATTAACATTCAATTATTAATTTTAAAGTTTAGTAACAATATTAACATTATTATGTAATAAATTATCATATTTATAGTTTCTCATTTAATGGACTTAAATATTTAGATTAATTTGATTATTTATATTTAATAACGAATGATAAAGGTAATGACTTCTTTATCTTTGGATTTTTTTTTTTCATTTGGAATTTTGGATGTCAAATATCTACACTAAAATAAGGATTTGACAAAAAAACAAATGTATTATCTATTTTTTACCTTTTCAAATCAAATATTTTCATCTCTTATAGCATTAACAAGTTGAAGTGATGTACTTATCAATATATCATATAATATATATAATATAAATTTTTAAAATTTAATGCATGAATCTGAATAATTTAAATATAATAAAATTATACCTATATTATCAAATAAAAAACCCGTATCTAATCATTTCAACTTGTTAAACCACTATTGCAGTCAACCTCCAGAAGAGGCTCCCTGTCCTCAAGATTTGGTTGTCCCAAATGATTCTTTCCTCCAGATATACATAACAAAAACACAAACTATGGTAGACTGATTACAAGTTTGTTGTTTTTTATTCAAATTGTTTATTCGTTTTATTTGAATTATCGAATTATTCGGATAAACTTTCAATGTAATTCGACACTCAAATTCATAATAATAACATGTAAAACAATAATTCGAATAAGCCTTATTCGAATAGAAACCCTAATCAAGCAGTTTAGTTTGAATATTATTGGCTGTATGCCAGATTTGGCGACTGACTATGTAATAAATAACTCAGATTGCACGTTCACAATATTTATAGGCTGTAAATAATTACAGCATTACGGTTTTACGGTTTATGATTTTAACGACTTTAGGGTGTCATGTTGACCTGGTTTTAGTGGATTCTTTTTATAAAATGAGTAAGATCCCGATACAAGATCTTTTATCGCATACACTAATTAATGTGTATAATATGACTCTTAGATGTCGGAACCGGTTAAATAGGTTAATTCGCAATTGTGAGAAAATTAATTAATAGCAGGAATCGGTTTTTAATTATAGAAATTTAAAACGACAAAACGCCCCACTTTAATTGTAAATCTTTGTTTTCGTAGTAGTAGATGAGATGAAGCCACATTCACATTATCGGCTAAATGCAAGAGAATGGAGAGTAAAAGTGAGATACAACTAAATAGATTTGCTATCAACATAATTATCATATATTTGCCTTGGTGTCATTAACTCTATTATTATTATAGTTCAATGAAAGATTCATAATGAACAGATTTAAAGAAATTTTATTAAATCATACATTTTTTTTGTGAAATTTTATTTTTGACAAAAAAAAAATTTTTTATAATTATAATTAATTATACTTAACCGGTTTTTTAACCAGTTAGGGATTTTTTGACAGTATAAACGCCAAGATATTCATAACACATGATCTATAAACTCCTTCACGACAAAGATTATCTAAATATCAATGTGGAAGTGCATATGACCACAAATATTAATGTCCAATTTATAATCAATTACAACTGGTTTCTCTGCTGGACTTTTCGGGTTCTTGATGAGAATTGGAATTGGAATTGGAAGAAAAAACTTATTTTTATTTAAAAACAAACCAATTTAAAGTTTGATAAATTGAATGGTTTTATATAATGCTTCTTTTTTACCAATTGGCTCTTGAGTGATGGAATATGCTGTTGCCTAGAAACAAAAAATGTAAAATGTGTTGGAAAAAATACAAATAAAAAAAATCATATCAATGAAGCCTCGAACTAGTCTTCAAAAATTTAATTGTGCAACTATGCATCCAACGAATTCATTGTTTAAACATTATAACTTAGATCTTTATTACAATCTTTTCCAAGAAAAAATAATTGCCCAAAAATTTTGGTTAAAAGAAAATTTTATATTCCCCTGATGGGTTAATTTATAGCATTCATTTTTTTAAAATTATTTTTAATTTAAATTTCATTTTTAAAATTATTTTTAATTTAAATTTCATTGAATGTGGAAATTTAATAACACTATTTTAGGAAACTGTCTATCTATTTTAACCAATCAAAACTAAAGCTGTGTATCATCCAACTACATGAAAAAAAAACTTGCAAGAAAAAAAAACTTCTCCAAAAACAATAATAATAAAAATAAAAATGGTTAATAAAGTTGAAACAGATGCATCACCGTCAACTGAAACTACAAGACCGATTGCAGCTGCTCGTAGTAGAGCAAGTCGTGGCGTAAAACGTAGTGGTGGTATAAATTCCGCTACTACACAACAAGCAATAACAACAATCCGTTCCTCACCAAGAACAACTCGTAAAACAATACATTATCCCAATAATATAGTCAATAAACATTTCGTTGATAATGTGCCTATTTTAGAAATAACTGTTAGATTTGATGAAGATGAGTACGACATTTGGCGTCGACAAGACACTGATGAAGTTAATCTTTATTATTTATTACGAGTTAAATATCCAAAAGATGAGGATGAAGAAAAATGGGTACAAGAGCTTGAAAAATTGAAAAAAGAGATTGTTGAAATTAAAATTATTGAAAATGGATGGTTTGAAGGTGTTTGGTAAATATCTTTTTTCTTTTTTCCCTTTGGAAATGGCAAATATAAGTTATATATGTGTATATATGTATTATATTGGCAAAGAACCTTATGTTTGTTTGTTTACATCGGATCTGCACATTGAGTATTATTAGTAACTTAATTTATTATTTTTTTTATTTTTTTTAAACTTTAAATTGTTAATAGGGTCCCACTTGAAGCAGGTAAAATATCTTTTTGAAAATAATTATATATTCTAATTAATATCACACAATTATTTAATTCCAATGATGCATCTTAAAAAATTTAATTGTTTATTGTTTATTTAGCAAAGGACATTGCATCGAAATATGGAATTTATGAATATGTAGCAGCCTTATTGGAATCTGAGAATAGTTGGTTCAACAACAACACAAAGAAATATACACGTTCAAAGGTGAATACTTATAATAATAAGAATCATATATTATTGTTCATAATAACAGTATTGTTATTGTTATTTACTAAATAATATTAATACTCTCTTGTTTATAAATAGAATGGGCGTGATAGTCTAAGAAGACATACTACTACAAATACTAATACTACGCATAAAAGAAAAATGAATAATGAAGAATCTATAATTCCAGTCGCTAGTTCAAGTAAATCTAATAATAGTCTTACTGATGAGGATGAGAATGCTACTAATAGGAACAGAAGATCTTTAAGAATTAAATTAAGGTCAGAAGCAAAAATTCAATCATCTATCGAGAATCAAGAATCGTCATCAACAGTTCGAGGTGAATCTAGTAATCGTAAATCTAACAGCAACAATAACGATGACAACGAGAATGATGGATCAGCAGATTATTCGGAAGAAGGAACCCATAATGTAACAACAGCACTGAATGGTGACAAGGAAGAAATTAAAGAACTTAAGAGAAAATTGGATGATAGTGAAAATGCTTTAAATGATAACAATCAACCAATCAGTAAAAGAAGAGCAATTTGGGCAGGAATTGGTGCAACTATTGGTGCTGGTGTTGCTGCAATAACTCTTAATAGTACTGGAATCACCGAGACAGTTTTGAGTTATTTCAATTAAACTTATATGAAGACTTTGGTACAATATTTAGCGGGATGATTGTTTATTATGATTATGGATTTGAATTATCACGGCTAGGTTTTTTTTTGATGATAAATTTGATAAATTCTGAACAAATATATATATATATATAATAATTACATTCATAATATTTTATTTTATTTTATTTTATTTTATTATTTTATTACTTTAGATATTAGTTTTTATTTTTAATTTTCAATTTATTTTATTTTATTTTATTTAATATTTTTTTTTAGAAATTCCCTTCCCTATATATACCTTTTTTTGACTTTATAGATGAGATTTTATTTTATTTTTTTCATAAAAATAATTAATTAGAAGAATTATTTACCCTTATTTATTTTGATTGTGTAGGTTATTATTATTAGTAGCGGTAATCAATCAAATTTATCTATTAATCCATATTTTATTCCACATCATATTATTTCAATATTATTATTATATATATCATCAATTATTATTATCTTATTATAACCATTATTATAACCAAAGGAAAATAAATCTTAAATTTCTTCATATCATTTATTTTTTATGTTATTGACACAAAAAAATGTTAAACCAGGAAATAACGCCAAGTAATATTATAATGTAATGAAAAATATTCCTTGGTGACAGAATCAAATTTTTTTGAAATTTTGATATTACAATGATTTGATAATCTTGGTAAAATAATAAATTAATCATGATAAAAAAAAAAAATCCATAAAAAACCGTCTTTTAATTAGAAAAAAGTAATAGTAACAATAACATGGCATCAACAGTTGTCGGTAGGTTCTTTCTATAAATCTGATAAATTTGATAAATTTAAACAGTTTAAAAATAAATTCTAAAGAAAAATGTTTCAAAGAGGTCATTTCACCAACTACAAAGCAACAATCGCCACAAGTAGCGTCAGAAACTCAAATAGCAAAAGAATCAAACCGAATTCATGGTTTTATTGCCGGTGTTGCTTCTGGAGTTACTAAATTAACTGTTGGACATCCATTTGGTAAATATAAAGCAAAAACAAGAATTACCCGACAATAATAATAATGTTAATTTTATTATTTATTTATTTTATTTTGTATAGATACAATTAAAGTTAGATTACAAACTACTGGAACTACCGGAAGATTTAAAGGACCGATTGATTGTTTAATATCTACATTACGAAAAGTAATTTTTTATTTTGATTAAAGAATAAAAAAATTGGTTTTTCAAAAATGGTTTAATTTATATATCTGTAGGAAGGATTCCGAGCTCTATATAAAGGTGAAGGAATTTTTTAAAAAGAAATTATTTAGAAATAAGTTTGTTTGTTAATAAGAATTTATGAAAGATTGCGTAAAAGGGATTTTTGCAAAAATTACTTGTTACTAAAATATAATGCCAATATTTGAACACTTTATGATTTTGAAATAATCACAATATTAAAGATATTTATTATCTGCTTAAAAAATAACATTTAATATAGGCGCAACACCACCACTTATAGGATGGGTATTCTTAGATTCTATCATGTAAGTATTGAAAATAAAAGAGAAATCGAAAGTAATATTCAATTAAATCTTACTAAATGAATGACTTTAATTGATATAGGTTAGGATCACTTCATAATTATCGATTATTATTACAAGGAAATGATCCAAATGTTAAATTAAATGTTCTTCAACACTCGTTGGCAGGAGGAGGTGCATATTATATACACATATGCTTACATCTACATAAGCCATGTGCATGCATATATATATACTTATATAATACTTATACTTATATATATATATATAGGTGCTGGCATCACAGTAGCATTTTTTGCTACACCATTTGAACAAGTCAAGGTAAGTAGACTTTGAGAAAAAATATATTATATTTAAAAAAGCTAGAAACGATGATGATATTATAATTTTAAATTTTTAAGGCAAGATTACAAGTTCAATACGATAGTACAACAAGGACATATAATGGACCAATTGATTGCGTCAAAAAACTGGTTGGTATCATGTATAATGTTTTACTAATTTTACTAAATATCAGGCATTCAAAAAAATTTTATTTTTATATTTAAAAGGTAAAAAATAATGGTATAGTTGGATTGTGGAGAGGATTAAGTGGAAATTTACTTTTTAGAAGTTGGTTATCTGTATTTTGGGGATCATACGAAGTAAGCCATTCATCTCATTATATATAAGAGAGTAAAAAGTTTAGAAAATG
This sequence comes from Entrophospora sp. SA101, assembly GCA_958430865.1. Classification (NCBI taxonomy): domain Eukaryota; kingdom Fungi; phylum Glomeromycota; class Glomeromycetes; order Entrophosporales; family Entrophosporaceae; genus Entrophospora; species Entrophospora sp. SA101. The sequence continues at coordinate 1,320 of CAUDNR010004620.1, read as the reverse complement.
ATTGCTCTTTTTCTTCAAAAAAAAATTAATTAATTTGTTTTTTTTTAAAAAAAGCTTTATTCAATATGGTTACGTAAATTAAATTTAAATGAAGCAAGTATAAATTTTTTAGCAGGCGGTTTAAGTGCAAATACATTTTGGTCCATTTCAATGCCATGTGGTACTTATTACATATTATAAATAATTTATAATATTATTTTATCAATATTGGTGACAATTTTTTTTTTTTTGTTAGATACTGTAAAAAATAGAATGATGGCCCAACCAGATATAAAGCCTCTTCAATTTCCAACATTGAGAGGTTGTATTTCACAGATATATAGAACAGGTTTGTAATAAAATTAAAGATGAATTTGATTTTAAAAAAATTAATTTGTATAGTTATTTTCTATTTTATATTTATAAACACATAATATACATATATTTATTTATACACAAATATTTTGTAGAAGGAATAAATGGATTTTATAGAGGTTTTATACCTTGCATATTAAGATCTTTTCCTGCAAATGCTTGTGCAATTGTAGCATTTGAATCAACAATGAGATTTTTAAAAAATAAAAATTTATAATAAACTTCTTTGGGAATTATACTATTGTCCTTGTATTATGCTTTATATTTTATATTGTAATTGTTATCATATCTGTTGTCATCATTTTCATCATCATTCATTATTAATAATATTTCTTTTTCATAAACAAAATTTTGCAAGTTTCAAAATAAAAACTCTCTTATTTAAATGGCATTGAATGAAACTTTTCTTTACAGGGTTCTTTTTTATTTCAGAAAGCTCCTTGTTTATACTTTTTCTATCAAAATTAACTGGTGCATTATTATACATTTTATTAACAATTTTATTTACAAATTTGTGATGATAGATGGCATTTTTTTGCAATTTAAATTTTTATTGATTGGTTGGTATAAATGAATAAAAACAAAATTAAATTAATGAATAAATGAATAAAAATCAATTAATCATCCATTATCAATCCTTTCCTTTCCCTTTACTATTATTATTACAGGTAAATTGTATATAATTATAATGGATAGTAACTTCCAATTAATTAATAATGAAATTTTTTTCAACATTTAAGAGAAATGAGTTAAAATCAAGATCATTTAATGAAGTCAATACTTGTATAACTTTTTAAGCTATTATATTTGGCAATTTCTTCATCTACTTGTATGATATGCATCTGGATGTGATTTGTGTATTTGTTGCGAATCACTACCACCATCATTATAAAATCAATTTCAAGCTTCTTGAATAATCTTCTTATTAAACTATTATTGCTTTTCAAACTCTTATTTTAGCAAAAT
>CAUDNR010004619.1:27474-44468 GCA_958430865.1 Entrophospora sp. SA101 | reverse complement strand
ACTTTATCTTTTAGAATGATGGGAAATTTTTTTTTTGATTACAGACAAAGGTGGATATTTTTTATTTTCACGAATCATTATACAAGCCATAAATTTTAATTTTACAAATCATAAGTTTTATTTTACATTTAATTATTTTTAATTATAATAATAAGCTATTGTTTCTATTTTTTTCATAATGTTTTTAAATTTTCAAAACAGTAATGATCATCATTATCCATTATATCAAAATAAATTTGTTAAAAAAATATCTGTATACTGAATATATTAATATATAAAAATCTGCTAAATCTGTTAAATCAAAATAAAATAACTATAAAAAAATTCTGTTCCAAAATTTTATCCATTAAACCCTTAAATCCACTAAATTGAAATCTGCTAAATCGAGTTTCACTGTGTATACAATGGGAGACAGCAAAAGCTATCAACTATTATTGGCTTACCAAAAATGGCATCTACTCCTCAGGGGTGATCAATTTTAAAAAAATAATTACATCAAATGATTATTTAGAAGTCAGGGAATAATTTGTTGCAGTCAGATTTTTTATTTTAAACTTAATAGCAAAAATTATAAGGGTTTAAAATTTCACTATTTTGTAGTATTTTACAAAATTTGCCACTGTTTGAAATGCCAAATCACACAAAAAAAAAATAAAATCACTTCTTTCAAACTTACAAAAAGCTAATGAAGTCTGTCATTGATTCAAACTGCAATCAGCAAATCTTTGGATTAAAGCTTATCTAGATAATACAAAAACATTAAATTTATATGCATAATTATAAGAACCTGAGCTATCAAATAATATATATAAATTTCATATAGTTATTATAAAGGTTTTGTGGAATTTTCAAAAAACTGCATTTGAATACTTCCTTCATATATTAATGTGATTTATTATGATAATTTTCTTAATTTTATTGACTAAAGTTTGTACACGTGATAAATTTTAAACTCAAATTTTGCTGCCCCTATTGTATCACTTTGATTAAAGACTAGTGCCGTAATCCAAAAAAGGAAAAAGTATGGTTGCAAAAGTGGTCGCAAAGGTAATTGCAACCACTTTTTATATGCCATAAATACAATTACTACCATCATCATAATTTATGGCACTTGTCTTTAACTTTGATGGCTTTTGCTGTTGCCCACTGTGTATAGAAAGATGGTCATTGATCGTGATGTAATATTTAGTGCATCACATGACTTCTGTAATAAGCTCGTTCTAATTAACCAGGTAATTGATAGGTCCAAGTTTTACAATCTCACAATATATATATATATATTTATTCCAATATAATGAATTAATTATCTTACATTTTTCTAATCAACTCATGAGTTGAGAATATTTCTTCTCTTTGATCTGTTGATAATATAATAAATCAATATTAAAGCTTTCATTCACATAATTTGACTCAACAAGCTTCTATAATTGTGCAGGGAAAGTTGGACATATTGAAACCACACTAAATTCTCTTCAAATTTAGCATTCCTCAAGTTAAAATCAAATTGATTTAAATGCTCTTTGCAATTTGTCACCACTTGATACAAAACGAAGCTCATGCTATCCCAACTAAGGTTGTGAGCAAACCTCCTTAGTAATTGCTGAAATCATGGCAAAACTATATTAAATCTTACCAAAAATCCTGTTGAAACTATGCCAAAATGGCAAAACCTCAAAATGCAAAATTCTGCCAAAACTCTAATAAACAATTAATGTGTAACCTGCTGAAACCCTGCTGATTGTTTTCTGGAGGAGTTTCAGCAAGCAACCTTAATCCCAACCCCCTATAATATTTATTGATATACTGCAGGATTATGGCATCCCAAATATACAAAGTGAATTTTGGGGCAGCCTGTCACACCCATCACGGCATTCTGCCTCCAAACCAATAAGTACAGATTTCCTTTGTTATATACTAGATGCTAATTGGTTAGGAAAGTGGGGGCAGGAGGACTGATCTACATTTTGGATATACAGAGTAATTTGGGCAGCACCTATAATCTGCATGTTTTCAAAAAAGATATTCTTGATCAAATTTTGTTGTCAACATTTACATGTGTTGGAATATATGATAAAGATACTAAAAAATCCACACATAATGATTTGTTATATTGATGTAGCATATGTTTGATGATCAACAACCACAATGAATTAAGTATGTTGGAATAGGTAAGGCCCTCCTATAACCTTACAGCAAGATACCAAATTTTGCTTACTACAGAATTATGTGCCTGTGTCCTCAAGTGGTGACAAACTTGTGATCCAGTTGTCAAGTCATGGTACTATGCACCTGTTCTCAGCACATGTGCCTTAGTGCCTTGTGTACAGCCAACTAAGGTTGTGGGCGAAACCTCTTAATGACTGTTGAAACTCTGTTGAAACTCTAATGAACAATTAATGTGTAACCTGTCAAAACTATGATGATTGGTGAAAACCCCAAATGCGAAACTCTAATAAACAATTAATGTGTAACCTGCCAAAACTCTGTCGATTGATTTCTGGAGGAGTTTCTCCCACAACCTTAGTCCAACCTTTAATTATTAGTTGGGAACCCTTCTAATTATTAAACATATTGCCAAGGGGACACCTTTGGAATATAAATGGATATACTAACTTGGGGATCTTTTATCCAGACAGTGGGTTGTAAGGTAGTGGAATCAACTGTAATTCAGTGGGCAAAGTAAGTCCTGACTGTGTGTTGAACATCAGAATAACCTATTCAATAGGAAACTCAGATTGCATGCTCGCAGTGGCATTCATTATTCAATTCTCTTTATTTTATTCATGTTATATTGTATATAATGTTTCTATATGATTGTCTTATTTAGTTCACTAAATACAATTCCAAATTCTTAGGGCTTATAAATGGAAGTTGAAATTTAACAAAAATATGAGTGAGGCAACATATACAGCAACATGGATTGCTCCAGGTTTCGAGGTGTTGAAAAACAAAGGACCTGATATATTTACAAATTCATGGTGTGAAATGATACATCCATCATCAAAATGAAGAAGACAGAATGTATATAAATCTATTAAGAAGGTTGACTGGGAAATGTGATGGTGTACTTTTTGTGAAAAATAGTATGATAGAAAGATTGGTTTTTGAAAAGGTATGCCCACCAAAAAATGATAAACATGCAAATATTACAATTGTTTTGAAAATTTTGATTTTTAGAAATTAAAATGACTAAATTACTTTCTAATCATTTCGCAATGCAGTTGATACTCATTGCAAGAGGTTCTGGACTAATAGGCAAGGGGATGTGGAAATTTCCAGGAAATATATCACGTATTAGTATATATTGTACATAGTTTAAGGTTGTGGGCAAAACTCTTCCAGGAGTCAATCGACAGAGTTTCACCAGGTTACACATTAATTGTTTATTAGAGTTTTGGCAAGCAACCTTAAGTTTTCAAAATTGTATTGCCTTTTTTTCTGTTGAAGATAAATCTTCAGTGCTGACTTTTTAACAATAAACCAGGAAATCAAGGTGGACTCTGGAGAGTATGCTTGGCTGGTAAAGATAAGTATATTGTTGAAAGAATTTACAAGTTAGAAATACTTTGGAAATTTGAAGATGACTGGACAAAATTGGCAGATATTTGCAAGATGTTGTTATTAATAGAAGTACCTAGGTTTAATGAGTCTTTTTCTAATTGCATTATTTCAGAGAATTTTCAAGGGTAATGACAATATTTATCATGATTATCTGAAATATGTTTAAAAAAGGGTATCATATGCGTAACAGAATGGTTGACATTAAATCGAACCTCTTTCTAATAGTAATCTGGGTATAAATGTAGTTTAGAATTAGCTTTTTAAAAAAAAATTTTTTTTTTCTTACCATTGCAGCCAGCCAGTAAGGAACAGATCAGATAGTTTTTTCCTTATAATTGTAATAGCTATGTAATATTAAGTCCGCTAGACAAGGGTCAGTGTTCGGAATAGATCGCGAGCCTATGTGCCGGGAATTATTCAATTTTTAAAAATTTTTATCTCACAAATTAGATGCAAGTATTCCCACATCTAGGAATTCTTATTTTTATAATGTTTGTGGAGGGATTCATTGATAAATATTCAATTAAAGAATTAGAACAATTATTTATCTCTAGCAATGTTTGGCAGTGGTCTCCCCCTATCAATGTAGAAAATCAGTTTTATTATATATTAGTGGTATATACCAACCAACGGTATATACAATTTATACCGGAATCCTATTATTATTATTATTATTATCGGAATTGTTATTATAGTTTTGCGCCCTGACCCGGGGTGGTTACGGTATAGATATGACGTAAACTGTAACTAATATTATATAACCCGGCAATTGATTTTATCTTGTACCATCTCTGGAAATTTATTCCCCTACCATACATATTAATATCCTTAACCAAAAGTTGTTAACTATTACTGCGAGTACTGCGAGAGACTGTTGGAAGTACAATTGTGGCGTTTAAATGATAAGATTTTCGCGATAAACAAGATCTAAAAAAATATTCAATTGATTGGAAAAAAATGTCTGAATCAATTGAAACAGAAAAAGAAACTACGGAAATTGGTATTATAGGTTTGGGTGGAATGGGTTTAATGTATGCCAACAGAATATTGAAAGCAGGATGGAAAAGGTTTGTATTATATTATTACAGTATAAAGGATAATAATTTATTAATTTTCATTATTCTATTATTTTTAGAGTTAATGTTTGTGACATACCTTCAAAATACGAAGAATTCAAAAAGGATTTAAAAGGTATTTACAAAATTAATTAAAGAAAATTCAATTTGAAAATAACTTAAAATATTTTATTTAGGTAGTGGCTTGAGTGTCCTTAAAGATGGACATGCAGTTTCCCGAAGAAGTGACTTTATTATTTATTCAGTTGAGGCGGGAAAGATTGATCAAGTAGTTGCTGAATATGGGCCATGTAAATATGACATATATAATATGTAATGAACAAGATTGTAATAAAAATTTTAATCATGATCATCAAATAAAAAAATATAGCTACAAAAATTGAAGCAATTGTTGCTGGACAGGTAAAAATATAATGAAATTAACAATAATTACAATGATAATAGCATAATAACACTATTACTATTACTGTAATTAAAATAAGTTTAGACATCGGTGAAAGAAATTGAAATTAAAGCATTTGAAAAACATTTGCCACATGATGTTCATATTGTCTCATGCCACTCACTTCATGGGCCTACTGTTGATCCAAAAGGTCAACCATTGGTAAATATATGTATATAAATATCTACATTATGTTTATTTTCTTTGTCTTTCTCTCTCCCTCTTTATAAAATATTTAATCATCTGTTCAATAAAAATAACAAGGTGATGATTAGATATAAGGCAACATTAGAAAAATTTGAACTTACAAAAAGAGTCTTGTCATGTTTAGGATCAAAAATGGTAGAGTTGACATATGAAGAACATGATAAAATTACAGCTGATACTCAGGCTGTTACTCATGTTGCCTTTTTAAGTATGGGAACTGCTTGGAAAACTCAAAGAACCTTTCCTGTAAATAATTTACTATTTTTGTTATTTTTGCATGATTTATTATATTTATGTGATTTTATTATTGATTGTATGATAGTGGGAAACACCACAACATGTTGGTGGAATAGAAAATGTCAAAGTTCACATGGCATTAAGAATTTATTCCAACAAATGGCATGTTTATGCAGGTAAATATATCAATAATGCAATTATTAAAGTTACAAAATTATTATTATGTTATTAACTGCTGCTCTGCTACTACTACTATTATTTATTGTTGTTGTTCTTATTATTGTTATAATTGTAGGAATAGCAATTATGAATCCTAGTGCAAAGGTTCAAATAGAACAATATGCACAATCTGTATCAGACTTATTTAAATTAATGATCCAAGAAAAAGAAGCAGAATTTACCAAAAGGGTTAAAGAAGTAAACATTATATTTATATATATATATTCATATATTTATATCCTCTTTTCTTTTCCTCATTCTTATTCTTATTATCAGGCTGGTAAATTTATATTTGGAAATTCAACATCATCTCCAATATTATTATCAGATCGTGTATTAGATAAATTTTCATTGTCCATTGTACCAAAAGAAAAACGAAAACCAAATTCTCATTTATCTTTATTAGCAATGGTATAACACATTTAATAATTTGATATAATAATTCAGGAATATTATTAATACTTCTTAATTATTATCACTAGACTGATTGTTGGTATCAATTAGGAATAAATCCATATGAACATATGGTTTGTCAAACCCCATTATTTAGGCTTTGGACGTATGTAAATTACATTTGTCTATTCTCAATATATTCATATTCAATATTTATTCAATTATTTCATCTCACACTTCAAGTGGAATAACAGAGTATTTGTTTCGTAATGATGAGATGTTAAATGGGGCAATTCATTCAGCTTTGTATAGTAAAGAAATAAGAGCAGATGATATGGAATTTTATAGTGCTTCAAAAGGTTGGGCAGAATGTGTGAATATTGCTAATATGGTTGCTTATCAAAAAAGATTTGAGGATACTGCAAAATTCTTTGAACCTAGGTATTTAATTGATTGAATATATTTAATTGGTTGGAATAAATTTTATATTTAATGATATTTTAATTTTTATAGATTTGAAGAGAGTAATAAACTTGGGAATGAAATGATAAAATTAATTGCAACAAAAACTAACAATTAAATCATTGATAGATATGTATATATATGTATAAAACACTATTTTTGACCTGGTTAGACAGTGCTTAACTGTTTTAGGAAAAAAAAGTAATTTTAGCAATAGTTTTTGTTTTTCAAAATTCTTTATATGAATAGCCATAAAACAATCATGCCATTTGATTTACTTTAGTTTAATATTAAAGAATTATAAATTCTTGGATGAAAATTAGTTTTGACAATTAATTCAGCGTTTTCACTGATCCCACAAACCTGTTTGTAAATTTTTATTGGTTAAAACTGTTGATTTTAACCAAAATTGTAAATGTCGGGATCGGCGAAACGCATGAGCTCGTGTTACATTCCGCAGATTTAATTAATTCGTAACACGTTAACATTTAGACCTTCATTTAGTAGAAATTAACGAAGATTATCCCAAGGGGTCTGATTCATTTCGTCGACAATCATTTCGTCGAAAATTTGTTTCATCACAAAAAAAAAACTTCATTAAACAAATTTCTCCTTGCACTTCCCACACACCTCGCTTTCCTAACCTAATTTCTTAGCTAACTTCCCACACTCTTCACATCTAACCCGTTCGGTCTCTGGCTCGAGGATGAAATAATTTTCGACGAAATGAACTTTCGATGAAACAAACTTTCGACGAAGTAAACGCGACCGTAAATTAAATAAATAAGTAAATATAAATTAATATACAGTAATGAATATTAAATATTATGGCGGCCTATTTTATCAATAAATTCATTATTTTTTAAATAATTTTATTTTATATAAAAAAAATATTAATTTACAGAATTAGACATAAATTTATCTAAGATTGTACATAATTATCATTGTATTTAGTTTTTATTTTTAACGATTAAGAGAAGCAAACGCACGAGTGACACTACGTTGTAATTTCTTTTTTGCATTACTTATTTCTTCCTTACTCGCAACTGTATTATCACCATTAAGTTCAAGACATTCAAGAGCCTCTGTTGAAAAGCAAAATAAAAATTTATTGTTAGTATTATTATAAATTTTTATTTTAAAAAAGGAAATAAAATAACCTGATAATGCAGATTCAATTGTTTCTTTATCATTGCGTTTTAATTTCAAAGCAACATTTGGTTCATTAAGTGTATTTTCAATCTAAATATCAATTAATTGATAATGAATTAATATTTATTCATTTATTCGTTAATTCATTCTAGCTAATTGATTACCTGATAAACATAATTTTCAAGTTCTTGTTTAGCTTCGACACGTTCTTGACTTTGTTTGTCTTCTTCTTTAAATTTCTCAGATTCAGTAATCATACGTTCAATTTCAGTTGCTGATAATCTACCTGCAGAATTTGAAATAGTGATATTTGCTTTACGACCAGTTGCTTTGTCTTTGGCTGTCACCTTTAGAATACCATCAGCATTGATATCAAAAGTACACTCTAACTCTGCTTCGCCGCGAGGCATTGGTGGAATTCCTGATAATTCAAACGATCCAAGAAGATTATTATCACGACACATAGGTCTTTCGCCCTCATAAACTGGAAATTCCACAATCGTTTGTCCATCATCAGCCGTTGTAAATATTTTCTTTTTGATTGTAGGGATCGGTGTATTACGAGGTACAACTATAGTCATGATACCACCTTGTGTCTCAACTCCTAAGCTAAGAGGTACCACATCCAATAACAACAGATCTTGTGTTTTATCACTGCTGGCTTGATTTGTGAGAAGAGCTGCCTGTACTGCTGCACCATATGCTACCGCTTCATCAGGATTAATAGATTTATTTAATTCTTTTCCATCGAAAAATTCTTGAAGAAGTGATTGGATTTTGGGAATTCTTGTTGATCCACCGACCAAAACAATTTCATTAATGCCCTTTTTTTCCATTTTAGCGTCTTTTAATACCTTACGTACAGGTTCTATGGTTCCATTGAATAATGTATAATTTAATTCTTCAAATTTCGCTCTTGTAAGAGTTGCTTGAAAATCAATTCCATCAAATAAAGAGTCAACTTCAATGGTGGTCTGTGTTAATGAGGATAATGTACGTTTGGCACGTTCACATGCAGATCTAAGACGTCTGATAGCACGAGCATCACCAGATATGTCATGTTTATGTTTACGTTTAAATTCTTGTTTAAAATGTTCCAGCAGGTTATTATCAAAATCCTCACCGCCTAAATGAGTGTCACCAGCTGTAGCTTTTACAGCAAAAACACCACCAGATATATTTAAAAGTGATACGTCAAAAGTTCCACCACCCAAATCAAAAATCAAAACATTTTTTTCTGATGTATCTTTGGAGTCAAGTCCATAAGCAATAGCTGCAGCAGTTGGTTCATTGATAATTCTGAGAACATCAAGTCCTGCGATTTTACCAGCATCCCTCGTTGCAAGACGTTGTGAATCGTTGAAATATGCAGGAACTGTAACAACAGATTTCTTTACTTTTTTCCCAAGTTTATATTCAGCTATGTCCTAGTAGTATATATATACATATATATAAGGAATTTGCTGATATCAGATGTTGTGTACAATTACTAGCAAATATAATAATAATAATAATTTTTGAATAAAATCTCTTATAAAATATTTTTTAATTTAAAATATTTATAAATGTGTTTGTGTGTGTGTGAGTACATATATATTATCTGAGAACTATACACACACACACACACACATCTATATTACAAGAGAGCAATTCTCATACCTTCATGCGAGTTAAGACCATTGAAGAGATTTCTTGAGGAGTAAAAGTTTTAGTCTCTCCCTGATATTCAACTTGAATTAATGGTGCTCCATCATCTTTTTCAATTACAGTAAAAGGCCAATGTTTAATATCTGCTTTAACTTCAGGATCATCAAAACGACGACCAATTAAACGTTTTGCATCAAACACAGTATTTTTTGGATTCATTGCAGCTTGATTTTTAGCAGCATCACCGATAAGTCTTTCATTCTCGGTAAATGCAACATAAGAAGGTGTTGTACGATTTCCTTGTTCATTAGCAATAATTTCTGTTTTTTTTTTTTAAAAAAATTAATTAAATATTACAGAATATTATTAAACAGTATATATAAATAAGAAAAACTAATAAATTAAACTTACCAACACGTAATTCATTTTCCCAAACAGCAACACAAGAGTATGTAGTACCTAAATCGATACCTATTGCACCATTATATTCTTCGGCCATTATGAAATTTTTATATATTACAATTATTTATATTTTTTTTTTTTTAAAAATGAAAAATTTTTTTTTGATTGTTTTGATCTAAAAAATTTATTTTTATGTTGATCCTTTCTTTTAAACAAATCAGAATTCCGGATTTTTCAAAAACAAAAATTTTATTGTAATTGGTTTATTTGTAAGCACATGATTAAAAAAGACCAGAACTGTTATATATATTCAAAAAAAAGATCTTTGAATAGGTTATGAATGAGAGAGAAGAGAGATGGAACAGGAGGAACAAATAAGCAATGATGATTACAACAAAGATGAGAGCATGAAGATTTTTAATATATAGATTATATATATATATTTTAACTCTTATTAATGATTTATTGGGGTTGGTCGCAGCAGTTGATCATCAAACATTAAAGCTTCTTTCTTGTCAAAGCCTTCCGGCACATGGGACCTTTACACATGGGAAAGAAAAATCCCATGAGTACGAAGCGTTTCAAGAGCATCCAACCACATATTTGTGATAAGAAACTTATTAAATCTGGTAGCCGTGATCAATACCAGTTATTTATTCATTTCATTTTTTTTTATCAATGACTTTTAAGGAATTCTTCAATTTATAATTGAGAAGTGCACGTGTACAATACACACACAGCACACATTCATCCATGTACACACAAAAAAAGGAGGCTTGACCACTAAAATTTTTTTGGATACATGGTGATGGCAAGTCCATTTTGAAAATTGTTCTACATGGAAAGAGTACACAGATTAAAATCCAACAAAAACATCATGCATGGTTTTATTTTCCAATTCTGCTTGTGAGGCTTTCCAACTTGTTCCTTATAAGTTTCATGTTTGCATAGTCCTAGCATTATTATTACTTGGGTGTCAATTTTATTTATTTATTAGCTCTTTGTAAATTTAAGAACAATAAAGTACCAAATGTATTACATAATCGTCACGAACACCAAAGCAAGAAAGCATCCAATGAATAGAGCTTCATTAAAAATAGTTTTATTTCCAAGTGATTCGTCACTTTTGCCGTTTTTGTTGCTATTATCACTGACAGGAGTTTCAGTTGGTTTATGAATTCCAGTATGTTTAATTGTTGTAGCAGTAAGTATTTTAACTTGACCAGGATCTGGATTTCCAGGTAAATTATTGAAATCATTAGGAGTTAGTTGTTGCTGTTGATTAAGAGAAGGTAGGGGTGAGGTGGTGGTGGTGGAAGGATGTGGAGGAATAGGAGAAATTTTTTGTGAATTTGTAATTGCAATTAAATAAATTGTTAATAACACTGTAATAATAGAAATTGATTTATAATTGTATTTTTTCATTTTGATAATTAATTATCAAACTTATTTTCATATTATAATATTGTTATATTTATATTATTTAAAAATATATATTTACAAAGTGCATGAATTATAAAACGAGTTTTTTTTTTCATTTGATTGATGGTAATGATATCAATTAGATCATATTATAACTTTGAGAAAATGATTATATCATTTTGTTGTATATATTAACATATTTTATAAAAATTTTTTTTTAGTTTGATTAATCTATTCAAAAAATGAAAATAAAAATAATAAAAATAACATTAATGATAATACTAACTGTTACTTTTACTATTGCTTTTATCACCAATGCCAAAATTACACCAACAATTTCAATTTCTTCTTCCGATGGAATTATTAATAGCATGATAACATCAAGCTTGATACCCATCAAAGTAAAAAGCATGAAAACATTTTCAATACCGTTATCTACAACTACAACTACAACTACACCTAACATCATTGCTGGTGGTGGTGACATATCGCCAACATTTAAATCTTCAAATAATAATAATAAATGTAAAATAAAAATCACAAATCCAAAATTCAATGAAACTTATAGACCTGGAGATAACATGGACATTAAATGGAATATTCTAGATATTAGTAATGGTGATGGTAATGGTGGAAGTGGTAATAATAATCATCCTAATTCTCATTCTAATAATAGCATCAATGAATGTTCTAATTACAAAGTAAATGTTATTTTGTTTGCTAATTTAACAATTAATCATAATGAAGAATGGAAATGGGATTACAAAATGATTATTTACAATAACCATAATATTAATAGCAATGACAATAGTGGTAATGGTGGTAATAATGAGTCAACAACAAATATCACATCATTTCAATATCCCATTCAAATAATTTTATCACCTAATATACGTAATTCAAGTTCATTCTATTTAGATGTTGAATTAACAAACTCGTATGAAATCATATTCGACATTGTTGGTCCATTTACCATCCTACCGATTCCATTACCACCACCTCAACAACAAGAATCAGAAGAATCTTCAGGTTTATTGACTGGATTAGGAACTAAAACAAAACTGTTATCAGCAATGAAAACAGAAACTGCAAATTTTACTTTTGCAAATCGTGATGAAAATATAAATAATTCGTCATTTAATTTAATTAATCAAAAAAATCATTATAATGTAATATTTATATTATTTATTTTATTAATAAACATATGAATTTTAAAATTAACCTAATTTAGTAAATACAATTAACATTTACATTTACATTTTACACATTCGTAATATAAGTAATCTTACATACATACACACGATTTTCTTTATCAAGGATTCAACTTGGAAATCATTGGCTACATTTAAATAATGGCAATTGTTTGTTTATAATCCCAAAGAAGAATAAATTTTCTTTTACCAGTATTATTTATTTTTCCTTTTACAGTATTTCCTAATACTAATGCACCTATTGATTAAAAAAAAAAATTTTTATGTATATATATATTAATATAAAAGTTTCAAGCTATTTTTTTTACAAATATTTAATTATTTGTTTAATTATTTATTTAATTGCTTTCATTCATTCTTTCTCCGCTCTTGGCTTTTGTCTTTTAAAAAAAATTTTAATTCTCGTTCAAAGCTCTATTGTCAATACTACTTTTTTTGAAATGTTTAAAACTACAAATCATAAAGATAGCATTAATATTAATATTAAAAATAACATCAACAATGATGGTGATGATAAAGAGATTATTGCTGACCATGATATCATTAATAATAATGCTACCGTTACTTCATCAAAACAGATAATTGTCAATACCTCTACCACAATCGCCTCAAATAACGAAAATGATAACTGCATCAATAAAATTACCATTAATACTGGCATTAATAATAATATCAACAATCCTTCATCTCCCACTACTACTACTATTGCCACTCCCTTATCTGCCACAACCACTCTTAATATTATTTCTTCATCTTTATCATTATCATCATCATCATCATCACCATCAACAACGAAATCATTTCCATTGCCTCCGCAACCACCAATGTTACAATCACCACCATTATCACCTTTAACAACAAATACATTTCATCTAAAAACCAATTCAAATCAAGAAAATTTTTTGCTAGATCCATTTCTTTATGTCAATGGTAGACGTTATCATAATGTACCTACTGCATCTTATTTCCTGCCAAACGATAAACAAGAAATTGAGCGTTTAACTTTAGAACATATAATCTATCATTTCATTTGGAATGGTAATTTTTCCTCTCCTGTTAATAATGTTTTAAAGTCATCACCCGCAAAAAATGATAAAGCAAAAGTTTTGGATATAGGTTGTGGCCCTGGCCATTGGTTGTTAGAAATGGCCGAGGAATATCCTAATGCTAATTTTGTTGGTATTGATATTTCTCCCGTTTTCCCTAATGATTACGATTCAAATAAACCCACAAACGTTGCTTTTTTAAAATTTGATGCTCTTAGTGAAAATGGTTTGCCTTTCCCAGATGATACCTTTGATTTTGTCTATCAAAAATTTATGGTATTTTTTATCCCTGAAAATAAACGGATGAAACACATAGAAGGTATTTCTTTTCTTTTGATTAAAGTAATAATAAAGTATTCATTTTTATTTAATGCTTTTTTTCTATTCTGATTATTTAGAATTAATAAGAATTACTAAACCTGGTGGATGGATTGAATTAATGTAGGAAATTATTCTCATAATCATTATAACATGTCTATTCTTATTTTCAATCAATCAATTTAATTCCATTCTTTTTTCTAACAGGGATGTTGATCCTTTGCCTTATGATACAGGTCCAATTTCAACTTTTTTTCTGCAATCAAGTAAGTATTTTTTGCCATTTTTTTTAAAGAAAGTATTAAATTTTTAATAACTTAGTCATTAATTTATTATTAATATTAGTGTCAACACTATTATTGTCAAAAGGAATAAATAGAAAAATGTTATTTGAAATTCCATTACTATTTAATCAGAAATCTGAATTGATTACTGTTCATTCTCAAGAACGTCCGAATCCTATTGGTTCTTGGGGTGGCAAAGTTGGTGAATATGTAATTATCAAATAATAACAATAATAACAACAACAATAATGATTTCTCCATCCTAACATTTTAACTTTATTATTTCATTCTAGATGTTGAAAAACATTGAATTAATTGTTGATCCATTAAAACCTTACATATTACCAGTATTGAACTTATCCGAGCAAGAATTCCATGAGATGTTTAAAAGTATACATGATGAACTTAACAAAAATAAAACCTTTTGTAAATCTTATAGACATTTTGCTCAAAAACAATATTAAAATCCAAATCATTAATCACTATCATCTTACCTTCACATATAATAAATATAAATATGATATTCATATTTATATTTATATTTCTTTCCTTTCCTCCTTTAATATTTATTAGTAGTAAGTTTTAAATATATTCATTCTTTAATTCATTCATTTACATTTTTTTTTTTTCATTTAAGATAATTAAGTTTCTATGGTTATTTATTCTATTCTCATTTATTACCATCCATCACTATTACTATTGCTATTGCTATCAACTTGAATATGCTATATCTAATCCTATTTTACACTTGTTTTACTGCAGGATATGTACGAAATTTTAAATTTTTCCTGTAATTATTCTTTCCCAATAAATAAATGATAAATTTACGTGTTTTCAATAAATTGATCTACAGAAGAAAAAAATTTGACACTTTCACTAATATTCACAGGGTTATCCGTCAAATAAAACTGTTAGCAACAGCGCTCATCAATCAAAATACATGATAGCAAGCAATCTGAATAACGTTTTAAGAAGTAAAATTCTTGACGATGTGCTTATAAAAGTTCCAAGTATTTTAGAAGAAACAATTCCACATATTTCTGAGGAGACTTTGGTTTTTTTAGCAGTTTCTTTTAAAGAATGGTAACGATAGCAATTCAACAATTTAATTTTTTTCCTCTTCTTTTGTTATTATTATATAGAGATATTATTTACACTTTTATTATTATTAATTGTTATTGTTTAGTGAAAATAATAAAACTCGTCGTTGCATTCTAAAGGTTTTCAAAGAAGCTGAAAATCATATTACAAATAATACTGGTCCCAAATATGAAGAAATTATTAAAAGTATATTCTTTCTTTTAGAAAATCAAAGCAATGATCCAATAGCTCGTTCACTTGCTTTAAGGTTTGATTTGATTTCTTTAATATATGTATTTATTTATTTATTTATAACTTTTAAAATAATCTATTTTAACATACAAAAGAACCCTTGGTTATATATCGACTTTATTAACAGAGCTTTTGGATATTCAACACGGGTATTTAATTATTTCATCTTTTATATAGTAATTTTTTAGAAAAAATTATTAAAACTATTGATTCTAAATGTATAGAATACTTCAACGACTTGATTCTCCTATACCAATAGAAGCAAATGCTGCAATTTTTGCGGCTGATAAAATTTCCTCAAAAACAGAAAAATTTTCTGTTATTTTATGTGAAAAATTGGCTTCAAAACTTCAATGTATTTATATGTCTATTTAAAGTTTCTTCTCGTAAATTTTTTTAATTAAATGATACTAATCTTTTTTTTTACTTTTATTATTTATTATTATTATTTATTATTATTTTGAAGCTGATAATTTACAATTAGATTTTAAATTAAAATTAATAAGAGTCTTAAGACACATGCATTGGGATAAGAATTTAGCTAGAAAGGCAAGGTCTATGTGTATTCAGCTGCTCGAGAAGCATTCAGATGATGTTTATGTTATAACAATTTTGAAAACCTTGACATTCTTGTCATGTCATGCTCTTGAGTATACTGCTAGTCAGGTAATTTAAATATTGATTCATTTTATAATTTCTTACGAATCGTATTACTATTATTAATTTTCGAATTTCTTTATATAGATTGACCTTTTATTTCAATATTTAATGGATGATGCAAGAAAAAGAGTTAAAATTAGTATACTAACTGATTTGAATAGATTGGCATCTAAAAACTTTAGATTTGATGCAACAAATATTTTAGTTAGTATTATTGTTTATAATAAGAATAGTAATGGCAGTAATAATAATAATCATTGTTGATTTTTTTTTAGAATTTATTAAATATCATAGATAGTGAATCTGATGATATTATCAAAATCAAAGCATTAAATGTTTTATCAACATTATTACAACAAAATCCAGGCCAACTTACCAACCTAATCTCCATTGATTTAGATCAAGATGTTCGTATAGAGATACTTCACTATATTCAAATATTTGAAGATATGTTACCGAATATTCAGCAAAATATGTTGGATCTTACTATCGTTTTTGTTAGGTTCTTTGTAAGGTTGATAATAGAATATGAACATATCAGAGATTTAGATCAGTTTATAAAAATAGGAGATGAGTGGGGTGTGTGTGCATTTAATTATCAATAATTTGATTAATTAATTATTTGATTACTTATTATTATTGATTTAATTGATTTTATTGAATTTAGACATATATCTCAAAGATCTCCCTTCAAAGATTAGTAAGTCAATATTGTTAATTATAAAGAAATTGATGAAGGCATCATATAATACTCAAGTCACTAATGATATAGATAAAAGTGAAAAACACTTGAATATTGTATTTATTTATTTATTTATTTATTTATTTATTTATTTAACTTTCTAATTCAATTCAATTAAATTCAATTAAATGATTTGATTTGATCTGATTTTCTGTTTTCTATTTTCTTATAATTTTTTATT